>WNWK01000299.1:377500-570815 GCA_009830355.1 Cherax destructor | reverse complement strand
ATCTGTCCTGCAATTGTGAATGGCTGTGTAACCTGGGATGCCATAGACATCTGTAGTATCAGGCTTCAGCCAGGTCTCAGTGAGTGTGATGATTGACATATTGGTCTGGAGGGATTGGAGTAGTGCTGTGAGGTCATCATAATGTTTGCTCAAAGATCTAACATTGTAATTGAAGATAGTTATGTTATTGTTGGCTCTGAGTAATGTCTTTGCTTGATCTGCTGTGTAATAGTTACAGTTGCTGTTGGAATCATGTAAGTCATCCTTAATAATAGGTTGATATCAGGATCAATCCTGTAATCATAAGTTTGATGATTCTATAACTAGTCCTGAGAATAGATAATACTAAACTTAATAATATGATACTAGAATAAATGCTTAGGAACTATTTGATTATTACAAATTTTTAATTAGAGTTTGTAGAGATACAGGGTATTTGACAGAGTTCTTGGCACGTGAATTTGTACCTTAGTCAATTTATACAAATGCAATTGATTGAACTATGGTAGTTTACTAAAGACTGGGAATAAAGGAGCTAGGGAAAATGATTGCACTTATCAGGTAGTTGCTTATAAAGGAAATATAAAGTAAGTCACATATACAATGAGGTAGTTGTTAGAATATATGAATACAATTAAGCAAATAAAGTGACTGAAAGTTGACTAAAGTTGGCTAGTGGTAAACAGTATTTATAAAATATAAGTAAATGATTGCACTTATCAGGTAGTTGCTTATAAAGGAAATATAAAGTAAGTCATATACACAATGAGGTAGTTGTTTGAATATAAGAGTACAATTAAGCAAATAAAGTGAAAGAAATTTGCTTTTGGTAAAAGGTATTTAAAAGTATGAGTAAATAATTGCACTTATTTGGTAATAAGCTTATAAGAAAAAAATAAACTAAGTCACATACACAATGAGGTAATTGTTTGATTATAAAAATATAAAAAGAAAAACAAAAGTGAAAAGGTTGTAATTAAATTTCAAGTAAAAAGTAATTACTAATATTGTAAATAGATAGGGTTGGGAAAAGGTAATGATAGATTTGTATTAAAAATAAAAAAATAAAAGTAAATGGTTACAGAGACGTTAAAAGATATATATATAGTAAAATAGGATGTACAATTATATTTAGTGGGAAATTTAATATAGTGAGGTAGCAGATTATTAGAACAAAAATGAAGTTAATTACATTAATATATATCAGTTTTGGGAGAAATGTAAGATTGTGAGGTTGCAGTTACTAATACAACTGTTGCACTAACGCAGACTAAGGATTAGGTCATTGATATTATTCAGACTCTGTAAGGTTAGCATCTCGAAGGAATGTGGACAGTTCATTTTCATTTGTGATATAATAAGCACGGCCTACATTTGTTTTCTTAACTAGGATTTTCCCTTCTCGGGTGAAGCACTGGTGGATTTTGTCATTATTCTCACGTTTAAGCTTTCTTACTCTGTATAGGAGGTTCTGACGTTTTTTTGTGAGGCACTCGTTTACATAGAGATCTTTTTTCGCATTAATTGATGTTTTAATAAGATCTGTTTTACTGTCTATCGTGTGAAATCTAAGCATAACACTCTTTTTTCTACCTTGTGTGCCAAGTAATCGTGATTCTGTTATTTCCGATGATTATGTATGAGTGATGGTGAAAGTGTTGATCAATGATAAAAGTTTTTTTTATTTCTTTTGGGGTTTTCTTTCTTTTTGGGTCACCCTGCCCTGGTGGGAAATGGCTGATGTGTTAAAAAGAAAAAATTCAGCTTCAGTTTAGCTCCTCGTCAGTGTAGGCTGGAGTGCATGTAGCTTGCAATCCTTTGCAAGGGGTTGCTTTGATGGTGAAGAGCTATTGATCTAGGGAGCACTGTATGACCCTTGTGGATTTAGCGCTTAGATTATTATAATAATGATCTGGGGAATTGGTTCTTACCCTCTACTTCCTTGGATCAAACCTGATTGCCCCTCTTGCTTGCTGTGTCCCCCTCCAACATCCTTAGCACTTTCCCTTGGTATGAATAATTTGATGCTCTGTCTCCATGTGGATTTTGGATTATACATTGTTTATGATGCTGATGCTGTCTTTGAACATTTCTTCATAAAAATGATTTGTACACTTGGAGAGCTTTCACTGCCAGCTAACCAGATTTGAGTCCTGGAGTGCCTGCACTCTTGAAGGAGAGGTGAAATATTGTAGTTTGGAGGCACATCGAGCTGTAATGTTGGTGTGCCTCTGGCAAAATAATGATGAACTGAGTGATGGTGAAAGGCTTTCTTGTGTTTCAGGTCACCCTACCTCTGGAAGATGACTGGTGTGTTATAAAAGTTCATTGGTAGTATATCCCCTGTGGTTTAGCGCTTCTATTTGATTATAATAATAATAATAATTTATTCTCAGCTGTCGTATCTGAGCTTCTCTGCAAAGACAGTGATTATGTATGAGTGTGGTGAAAGTGTTGAATGATGATGAAAGTATTTTCTTTTTGGGGATTTTCTTTCTTTTTGGGTCACCCTGCCTCGGTGGGAGACGGTCGACTTGTTGAAAAAAAAAAAATAATAATAATTGGTAGTATACGCTTTAGAAACCCTATTAGTTCTTGTACTATAAGTACATACAGTTTTATCCTGTTTTGGACATCTAAACTGTCGTATCTGTGTGCCTCTGGCAAGACAGTGATAGTGTAAATGATGATGAAAAGTTTTTTCGGGTCACCCTGCCTTGGTGGGAGGCAGCCAGCTTGTTAAAAACAATACTAAACTATTATCACTGTATGATGCACTTGGGTGAAGATGTTTCAGTTGGAAGGTAATTGAATGTTGATGTCAGCATATGTCTGGTAAGACAGAGACAGAATGAGTGAGTTGAATGTGTGCTTTGTGGGTCACTCTGCTTAGTTGGGACACAATCATCGAGGTAAATTAAACCCTTGCACAGGGCTGAAGTTGCATTCAGAAAACCACATGATCAAATAAATAATAAAAATTTAAGAAAATATTAGGAGTGTTGGGTTGCACTGCAGGATTGATGAGATAGAATTTCAACAAAGTATATTGCATACTATAACTGTTGCCTCACATACTGGCAATCCTGATCTTCTGAAGTTCACCATCTTGTAGTGAGATGTGCTCTTTGACCCTTATGAGTTTAGTGCTTAGTTATGATTATGATGATGTAACATGATGTTGGTCTAGTGTTAGAGCCCATCAAAGGGGTGATTTGATGTTAATGAAGGGCTCTTGATTCAAGGTACTGGAGGTACAACTCAATTCCTCATGAAACCTGATTGACTCCCATAGGCCAGGAACTGTTTGACTTAAGAGGTTTAGTGTTTTTCCCTATGTATATAAAGACTAATGTTACTGAGCAAAGCAATTTATTCTAATGTAGATGTTGCTGGAATATTTCACAGCAACATCCACTCTGTGACATTCTAATTCTAATATTGGAACATCTTCATATACAGTGGACCCCCGAGTTTCGTAAAAACTTCACTCCTGAAGTCTGCTCAAGTGCCATTACCGAACGAATTTACTCCCTTAAGGAAAAATTTCACGTAGGTTAGTCTATTTCAGACCCCCAAAAATACACTTCCACAAGAACTTACAAAATTATACTTACATAATTGCACGATTTCCGGGGTATTCGTTAACCGAGGGTCCACTGTACTGATAAGTGTGTTGGGACAAAGCTCTCAGTGGTGCAGCGCTGTATGACCCTTGTGAATTTAGTGCTTTCCGTGAATATAATGATGTAACATAGGTTCATTAGTGAATTTTTATCATCAAATTACATTGGCCTTGATGTGGATTACAGATATGTAACAATGAAAGAATATCTCTTGAATTCGTATGATTACTAAGCAGCACTGAATGATCCACATGATCCTAGTACTTTATTATTTGACATGATATACAGTATGATCATAGTTATTTGATTATTATTATTATTATAATCAAATAGAAGCGCTAAACCACAGGGGTTATACAGCGATAGTTATTTGATATGATTCTTAACACTTTTGTGACTGTATGACCCTGGTGGGTTTAGTGTTTAGTTTTGATAATAATTAAAAAAAAAAAAAATAATAATAATAATAATAATCAATTTGTGAATACTAGAGATTAAGGTTCAGTAATATATAATTTCCTGAAATAGGAATTTCTTCATATTGTGGTCCCCTTCCCTCAAGGGAGGTTCCTTGATGCTGGTGAGGGGCTCTTGATCTAAGGTATTGGATCCATACTCCAATTCCTTGAATCGAGTGTGAATGCCTTCCATACCGCCCTGGTGCTGTATAACTACCTCTGGGTTTGGCGCTTCTCCATGAATATACTAATAATAATAGTAATCATTGTGAAAGCAAATTACTGCAACTGGAATCTACCAGATACCATGCAAAAATTGCAACGAAGTATTCACTGGGCAGACTGATCGTGTGCTATCAATGAGGACCACTGAACACAAGATAGCGATATGTCCTGGACAAGTGGGTTTAGCACTTGCTTTTGATTATAATAATCTGGACAAGAGAACTCGGGCATTTTTCAACATGTTAGCTTTCATAGCTACCACCCCTAATCTTAATGTTTCACAGAGACAATGGAAACCAGATGTTATTTAAAAAGTCGACTCACGAAATCGTAATACAGTGGACCCCTGGTGTTCGTCCTGCTCAAAACTCGCCTTTTTATGTAAGTGTATTTTTTTAAATGCTTTTATAAGTGTATTTTTGGGGGTCTAAAAGGACTAGTCTACTTTACATTATTCCTTATGGGAATAAATTTGTTTGGTAATGGCACTTGAACAGCATTCTGGAACGAAAAAATAACGAAAACCGGGAGTCCACAGTACATAACATGATTGCAAACAAACCATTTGTACAGGAGGGGTTAGAACCCAAGGCGAGTGAGTAGTAAAACTCCAGGCCAGTGTGTAAGCTACTGGACCAGCTGACTACAATAAGATTCATCCAACTAAGTACAGTGGACCCCCGAGTTTCGTAAAAACTTCACTCCTGAAGTCTGCTCAAGTGCCATTACCGAACGAATTTACTCCCTTAAAGAAAAATTTCACGTAGGTTAGTCTATTTCAGACCCCCAAAAATACACTTCCACCAGAACTTACAAAATTATACTTACATAATTGCACGATTTCCGGGGTATTCGTTAACCGAGGGTCCACTGTATATTTATACACCATAGGGAGGTTAGCATGGGCCACACTGTGTACATACATCACCTAACTTAATACAGATTGCCAGCACGAGAACAGTTATTACATAGCACAGAGGGACTAATTGGCCAAATTTTAAGCTTAGCTCCAGTCACCAGCTTCAAGACCTGACACACCACACCCACTTGCTCCTTGACCTGCATTAACACGCACTGACCTGTATTCCCCCGCACTGACCTGTATTCCCATGCATTGACCTGTATTCCCATGCACTGATCTGCATTCCCACACACTGACCTGTATTCCCATGCACTGACCATTACACTCCATGCTTCCCTGCATGGAGCGTCAGGTCAGTGCAACCTGAAGGTTGTGACTCATGGCTGAGAGGCACAACTTAACTATATATTTATGTGCTTTCATTTTTGTATCTGCTGAAAAGGACCCCAGTAGGGAATTGAAATATACAGACCAATTCATCTTCTAAGTTTTCGTCTTCATGTGGGTTTTATTGAGCATTGACAAGTGTTCATTATACTTTTATTGGTTTTTCATAAATTTTAATAACAACAATAATAATAATAATCATTATTTAGGGAAGTTATATAATATTTTACATACACATCATAAATTATTATAACTACGTATGACCATAATTTTTAACGGGGTGGACCGGTAAGCCAGCGGAAGGCCTCAGTCAGATGACCAAAAGCTCCAACGGCGGGTCATCATCTAAGATCCGCGTCAGGGAACACTTGTCCTGTTTCCTGATGAACCTTACCTAACCTAACCTAATATTTTACAAACAGTGGCACATACATTTATACAGTGACTACAATAAATACATACACGCATGATTATGATAGATACTTGTTTAAATTAAGCAGTTTTAACCTAGAATACATGCGCTGTATAATACCTATGGGTTTAGCGCTCACCCATGATAAAAACAAAAATAATTTAGCATAGGCTAATCCAACAAAGTCAGTTTTGATGACGCAAGGGTATGTATACAAGTGCTATACACAAAGAAGTGTATTATATGCATCAAGAAGTGTATATCTCTCAGTGAGTATACTTTTAATCCCTATTTTAGGAGTTAAAGTATACTTCTTGTCTAGTGGTAAAGAGGTCACACGCTGGGTTAATAACCTGCGTGTAGTCGATAAGTTTCAAACCCAATTAACGAAGCACAGTAAGTGTCAGGGGTCCAACTGTTCAACTGCGTCCCAGCATACGTAAGGGGGATTGCTAATAGACCCCTGGCTGTCTTCAAGAGGGAACTGGACAGATACCTAAAGTCGGTACCTGACCAGCCGGGCTGTGGTTCGTAAGTCTCAGAGATGTATGACCCTGGTGGGTTTAGCTCTTAGTTTTGATGATGATAATAATAATAATAATAATGTGGTTCGTACGTCGGTTTGCTTGTGGCCAGTAGCACCAGCCTGGTTGATCAGGTCCTGATCCACCGAAAGACCTGGTCATGGACCTGGCCGCTGGGGCGTTGACCCCCGGAACACCCTCCAGGTAAGCAATATGACGTATTTTTATAAGGGCTTTTGATCCAAGAAATTGGTGCTACCCTCCACTATCTCAGATCGGACCTGATTACCTCCCGTTCCTCAGGTGCCGTGTGACCGCTACGGGTTTAGCGCTCAGCATGAATTTACGCTACATAAGAGTAATTATGGACACCTATACAAGGCATTACACAGTGTACTCGCCTACTCGCGGTTAAAGGGGTCGATTCACAGCTCCTGGCCCCAATGTGTGTTTGTGTATGTGTGTACTCGCCTATTTGTGGTTGCAGGGGACGAGATTCGGTGTGTGTGTACTCACCTAATTGTGACTGTACTCACCTAGTTGTGGTTGCAGGGGTCGAGTCATAGCTCCTGTGTGTGTGTGTCTCAGTCTACACACACAGATGTGTGCATCTGTATATACACTGAAATTGGTATATCTCTACGTCTATATACATTCATTATTTGTTTTTAACAGGTTTATATTTCTTTTATCTTACATAAAAACATTATCTAAAATTACATTACCATGTGTTTTTTATTTGCAAAGGTACATTCTAATCTTTATGGTATTTTAATTCCCTTCTGTATTTTCACACAACACTTTTGGAGTGGGAACTTAAGACGACGTTTCGGTCCTGAACCTTTCTCATAGGACGATAATGGACTAGAATGGACCGAAAAGTCGTGTTGAATTTCCTCTCCTAAATTTGCGTTATTCGTGAATTGTTTCTGAAACCGTATTGTGGTTTTCATTCTTTCTATCTCTAAATTCCTTCATTTTTTTTTTCTTTTCAGTCTCGTGTTGAATTCACTAACGATTTGTTCACCATTTCACTGTATAAAGAATTTTCAGAGTCATGGCGAGTCAGCTCGCACGTTTCTTCCATTTTCTCCTGTGTCTTCTCAGTTGAGAATTTGTGATCCGCCTCTTTTTCCTCTTCCATTTCCACTTCCATATTTTCCGCTTTCATTTTCACTTGCATCTTTTCCTTATCGAGCTGCTGCTTGAGCATGGAGATATCCAAGTAGTCGTAGTCATGTTCACCATCGTTATCATCACTTTCATGAAGGTCGTGGTCGCCATCACCCAACGACCCAGAGTTCCTGGAAAACATGGACTCCGGTGTGTGTATGGGTGGAGGAGGCGGTGACGAGGGTACTTGCAGATTCTTTCTCGTAGAATCCTCTTTCTGTAGTTGTAATTTACTTCTTGTAGAGTCCTCTATGTCCGGATGGATCTCCGAGCTCTTGGTAAACATGGGATCCTGTGTGTCTGCTTGCAGTGGACGTATAGATGAAATTCGATGACTAAGAATCCTCAGTGGTTCTTGTTCCTCGGAGACAGAGAGGGTCGTGGAGGTGAGATTAGGACGGCCGTTTGACATGCTGGTGGACTTCGAGGTTGGGCCGATGGAGTTGCGAGAGGCAGTGCTGCAGAGACGTTGCCGCTCAGTGCTCGTAGATGGGTCAGATGTGATAGAGAATTGGCAATGTTTTATAAAGTTACTCTCGGTGTTATTCACTAGGCTGGCCTCTTTCAGCAGATAAAAATAAACTGTCACAGCAATTCCGGCAAGGATTGCCAGGATGAGAATGAGGAATATTATGGTGATGGCTATTCCAAAGTTCTTCCAGAAACCTTTATCTTCATCCTCAGGTTCTGTAATATTGGAAAGGGAATTACAAAATGCTCAACTAGAATTCGCAAGAGATTCCTCAGTTAGTTACCTTGATGCTAGCGACGAGCTCATGATGTGCAGAATTAGAACTACTGAAACCAGCTAGATTACCTCCCATTCCCCAGGTGCTATATGACCCCCAATGGGTTTTCGCCACTCCCCCCAAAATACAATAACATGAAGGACAAAGATAAAAAAAAAAAAGTATAGCCAATGCGAAAAGTTTTTTTTTTTTTTTTTTGCAGAAAAATCTGCTCTAAGAATTTTGCAAATAAAGCAATAGTAACAATATTTATACCTAGGTAGGGGTCACAGTCTAGTATCCACTCCATGTTGGTGGAAGTCACGTTCCACTTAAGTGCAGAGTTAGTCTTGAATATCTCCGTCTTGGTACCAACGTAGACGGCAGTTACTTTCTCGGAAGTATTCTGTAAAAATAACTCTTATAACCCACACGGGTTTGTTGCTTGTTTTCTTTTAATAAAGAAACAACAATAAGAATAAAAATAAATACCACTACTACAAATACTACAGCAAATACTACTACAATACTACTACAATTAAACTACTACTAAGAATATTCGTAATGCCTGTGACGGATTGTTAATATAATTAAAACCACCCTCTCATTCCTTGGATCAAACCTCTTTGCCTCCCATTCCTCAAATTAGAGGGGATACTTTTGACATTTAAAAAAAATAGGGGGAAAAAAAGGTATGTTTTTTTTTATTAATTGTCCTCCTGCTGTCTGTCATGCAGCCTTCATCTATCAAAAGCACGTTTCTACAATATTTGCCTACTTGCGGTAATTCTAAGCCAGCAGCAATACTGAGCAGGTTATGCTGTATAACTATTTAGATTTAAAATCTATTTCCAATCGCTGCCTTTATAATATAAACAATCAGGAAGGCTATAGGATGCGTAGCATGTCTTTATTATGGAGGTCCTAATCCACCGCGAGGCAGGGTCCATAACCGGGCCTCGGGGCGTTGACCCCCGGAATACCCTACATGTATACTCCAGGTATACCCATCCTGTGGGTGGTAGTCAAAAGATTACAGAGGTACGTAATGGGTCCAGAGACTGGGTCTCAAAGTTCTGATAACCAAGCAAGACACAGTGGTTATGAACTATTTACTAGTGAATGCATTAAGAATAGCAAGTCAATATCGAAGCTAACTTACGTTTATACAAATGTTCATGAAAACGACCAAGCGTTCCCAGTGGTCTCCCATGTCATCTGCTGTGAATGTTACAGCTGTTGTGTTAACAGCACCATAGAATTGGACGGTAGCATTGGCGTCCTTCGAGGTCCTCCTGACGTAAACTGACTTAGTTTGATAGTCTGTGGATATCTTGTAGTCTGAGACGGTATCACATCCTATAGGAATATAAAATGACTATTATTGTTTGTAAAGGCTTGACGAAGCTCCTGGAGAGCGAAACGTTGCCACCATAAAATGCCACATTACTTGAACTTATGTCCTTTTACCTAACATATTAGTATTATATTTCTGTGATGTGCTAAGCTCGTCAGGGGGTCACCCAACGGAGTGATGGAGGCTTGATCCTCCGTTCACTAACACTGACTTAGCGAACTATAAAAGATATGAAATTTGTCGCGGGACATAAAATAGAAGGTATATACTATGGAGGTTACTTGATATTTTCCACTTATAAATGTCCCAGAAAATGTCTAAAACCAGGAAACCCACGAAACCCATATAAAATAAGCGTAACCAAACCTAAACTAACCTCAATAACATAATATACATCTCGAAATTTGCTTAGAACCGTGTGTATGAAAGCGAGATTTTTCTCCCTGTAATTTTGTCAGGTATGTCGCTCCTGTGTCAACAACTAGACTTCAGAACATAAGAAAGGAGGAACATGCAGCAGGCCTGTTGGCCCATACTAGGCAGGTCCTTCACAATCCACCCACACAGAAGTATTTAAAGATAATGACGTGTTATTTGACATTCTTAAAGATTCTCATCTTTTCTTCTTATTAGGAATATGTAAAACATGAGCCTCGTGGCCCGGAACATGACAGTTACTGAGTTTCTTCAAGATTAAAAAGGAATAACCGGGGCTGAGAATAATTACGAGTATATTCATGCATACACAAACACACACACAAATACACACGTATGTGTGTGTTTATGTATGAATGACTAAAAGTTCTTTCTTCTCAAAACTATTGTGAACATTTAAAGTTATACACAAAGAACACAAAGGTACAATACCGTGGCTGGAACAATACACAAATAACCTGAACATGGGAGAAGGAAACTTATGACGACGTTTCGGTCAAACTTGGACCATTTTAAGTTATCTTTGCAAAACTATTCAGAGCACCGCCACAGCACCGCCACAGCACCGCCACTAACCATTCTGACGGGCGACTCCACTGCCGAAGGATACACATAATATAGCCAATATCAACAGATAGACTTCATTCCCCGCCCATCGCCCACCATATATCCCCAGCCACCCACACAGGGCGTGTGACCGCCCACGAGCCGCCCACAACCACCCGAAGCACTCAAAAATCATCACTGTTTTGACCTCCCACTGATGTAATGTTAGTGGTTGATGTTTTGTCTCTCCCTGAAGACATCCTGTGCATGTACTTCTTATCTCTACAGGATGGAGGGTGGTGGTGGTGGTGGTAGTGGTGGTAGTGGTGGTAGTAGTGGTGGTAGTGGTGATGGTGGTGGTAGTAGTGATGGTGGTGATGGTCGTGATGTTGGTGGTAGTGGTGGCAGATATATTTACAAGATATAACTTAAACTTACATAATATACATGTGACATTTACACTCAATGAAATATATCTCTCAGTGTACATATTCTGTGTACACATTCTTGTCTGGTGGTGAAAAAGGTTGCTTACAGCCTTTAATAACCTAATGTAGTCGATAGGCTTTCAATCCCATTAACCAACTAACCATTTACTTATGTGTATAAACCATTGATCTTACCCATTAGCCTTTTTTACTGGTCAGCTTTTAAAATTCTAGGAGTATGAAGGGTATGGATGGTGGTGGTGATAGATGGAGCTTGATTGACGATAGACTACTCCATCACAGCGAGGGAGATGTATTGGAGCATGTGTGGACGTGTTGGAGCATGTGGGGACGTGTTGGAGCATGTGGGGACGTGTTGGAGCATGTGGGGACGTGTTGGAACATGTGGGGACGTGTTGGAGCATGTACGGACGTGTTGGAGCATGTGAGGAGGTGTTGAAAGATGTGAAAGGATGTTTGAGGATGTGTAGATGTGTTGAAAGGTGTGTGGAAGTGCTTAAGGGTGTGTAGTAGTGTTGCAGAGTGTGTAGAAGTGTTGAAGGGTGTTGCAGGGTGTATAGAAGTGCTGAAGAGTGTGTAGTAGTGTTGCAGGGTGTGTAGAAGTGCTGAAGGGTGTGTAGTAGTGCTGAAGGGTGTGTAGTAGTGTTGCAGGGTGTGTAGTAACATTGCAAGGTGTAGAGAAGTGTTGCAGGATCTGGAGTAGTGTTGCATGATGTGTAGTAATATTGCAGGATGAGAAGTGTTGCAGGATGTGCGTCAAGTGGCAAGGAGTTGACCTTTGCTTAACTGAAATGTATTGCACAAGAATCACTGCATTGTTGATTTTTTATGGTGATGTGTGTACTCACCTCTATATGGCTGCAGAGGTCGAGTCACAGCTCCTGGCTCTGCCTCTTCGCTGATCGCTACTAGGTCCACTCTCCCTGCTTCTCGATGTATATACACTAAGATGTTGTTTTAATCCCCTTAGAAAAGGATTATAGTATTTTTAACTGGTGATATAGAGGTTACGAACAGCTTTAATGATCCTCGTGTAGTCGCTATACTTAAAATTCCATTAACCAGAGAACCTTCACGGCACGCATAACTGCGATAAACCACCTCAATTACTGGGAACGCTTGAAGTTCCTAAACCTGTACTCCCTAGAACGCAGGCGAGAGAGATACATTATTATATACACTTGGAAAATCCTAGAGGGATTCGTACCAAACTTGCACACGAGAATCACTCCCTACGAAAGCAAAAGACTCGGCAGACGATGCAGCATCCCCCCAATGAAAAGCAGGGGTGCCACTAGCACGTTGAGACACAACACAATAAGTGTCAGGGGTCCAAGACTGTTCAACTGCCTCCCAGCGTACTTAAGGGGGATTACCAATAGACCCCTGGCTGTTTTCAAGCAGGCACTGGACAGGCACCTAAAGTCAGTACCTGACCAGCCGGGCTGTGGTTCGTACGTCGGCCTGCGTGCGGCCAGCAGTAACAGTCTGGTTGATCAGGCTCTGATTCAACATGAGGCCTGGTCACAGACCGGGCCGCGGGGGCGTTGACCCCCGGAACTCTCTCCAGGTATACTCCAGGTAATAAAAGACAACACAATAAGTATCAAGGGCCCAAGACTGTTCAACTGCCTCCCATCTTACATATGGAAAATTATCGATAGACCCTTGGCTGTCTTTAAAAGGGAGGTGGACAGGTACCTAACGTCAGTACCTGACCAATCGGACTGTGGTTCGTACGTCGGTTTGCGTAAGGCCGACAGTAACAGCCTGGTTGATCAGGTCCTGATGCACCGCGAGGCCTGGTCATGGACCGGGCCGCGGGGGTGTTGACCTCCGGAACACCCTCCAGGTACATTCTGATGGGGTGGTAGGAGAAGACTAATAGCCAGGTGGACTCCAGTAAAGGTCTCTAGACTCTTCCTAAAAGACATTATAGTACTTACTTCTTGGAGGTTATGAGACTCCATATACTGCACCAGAGGTGGACCCTACTTTCTGAAGAATCTACCTGGATGTAAATGGAGAATCACAACCAACCCAAAGTCCTCATCAGCACCATCGGATGTTTTGCAACAACTATAGAATACAAGAGGGGTATCTCCATCACTGGTATATATATTGCCATCAGAAACCCCAACAAGATCCTGAGATACGAGATAGATTACTCCACTCCACATCTCACATCTCTAAAAAGGTGAATTTAGCCAAAGTCCACCTCAGCAATCTATACAGGTATAACCAAGCCACTTCCCACATAAAAAAGCACCTGTACAAGATGATAATAAGACCTATGCTAGAATATCCTTGTGTACCCACGTCATTAACAACTAAAACCAACATGCTACAGCTACAAAGAGTTCAGAATAGAGCACTCCGCTTCATCACAGGCACCAGGAGGAGAGACAGAATAGAAGTTTAGTTTGATATCTTTATTATGCACCCCATACCCATCCTGTGGGCGGTAGTCAAAAGATTACAGAGGTACATAATGGGTCCAGGGACTGGACCTCAAAGTTTGATAGCTGAGCAAGTTACGAAGGTAATGAACTCAGATGGATCTGTTCACAATCATGACAAGTTACAATGGTATTTGCAGATTACAGAGGTATATATAGGGTCCAGAGACTGGGCCCCAAAGTTTTGATAGCTGAACAAGGTACAATGGTAATGAATTCACTAGTTACAAGGTAATGAATCATGTAAGTAAATTTACTTACGTCTGTACATGGTTGCAATCATGAACAAATTATAAAGCAATGAGCAATCTATTAGTCTACACCCGGCCACAACTATAATGAGTTATTGGTGCAAATTTTAATTGTTGGGTCGCACACACACATATACATATACACATACATATATATATATATATACACACACACACATACGCACACATACAGACAGAATAGAACACTCTGCTTCATCACAGGCACCAGGAGGAGAGATAGAATAGAACACTCTGCTTCATCACAGGCACCAGGAGGAGAGACAGAATCGGTATGGAAGATCTACACATCCAACAGGAGACAGATGCAATAAATGTAAGGCTTGATAAACTAAAGAAGAGACAACTATATTACATGCAAGAACTCTATATACCAGACAGAGAAAACCCTCCTCAACCAACAAACACCACCGACTACATCATCAACACACCTCCCCACAGAACCCAGAGAATGACCCTCCAACAGAGAGTGCCAAGGTTCATCCACAAGGGTAATTTCCAGAGAACAATGATCCTGAGTGACCTCCCAGAAGACATAGAAGAATGGGTAACACCAGAAGCCTCTTATGTCCAATAAGGATAACACCACCCCAGTTTATGGAGACTTTCCTGTTAACTTATTAACTATTACTTCTAACCATGTAACATCTGCAAACCTACTATGGCAAGACACCACCTCTGAAGCAGCTGAGCCAGCTAGTATCTCCGAGGGGTAGCAATCGACATATATCAAACACCTTGCTATCGTCATTCCCAGCCTATGCCCTGCAATCGAAAAAAACAGGCAATTGCAAAAAGTATACCACCTGCCAACTCAGCGTAATGCAGTTATACATTTGTTATAACTGTGTTAAACTGATGGGTAAGTGTTATACCCTATTCAATGAAAATGAATTAATTAATGACACTACACACACACACACAGATGTATTAAAATGCACCAAAGTGGTTAGGCCTTTTACCTTCATTATCCCACCTTCACTTCCCCCACCTACCCTTTTTCCCATACTTCCATCCTTACCCATCCTTCTTCCTTCCCCATCTTACCAAAGCTCTAGTCATAATTGCCCCGGTGGCCTGGTGGCTAAATCTCTCGCTTCACACACGGAGGGCCCGGGTTTGATTCCCGGCGGGATGGAAACATTTTGATGCGTTTCGTTACACCTTACACCTATTGTCCTGTTCACCTAGCAGCAAATAGGTACCTGGGTGTTAGTCGACTGGTGTGGGTTGCATCCTGGGAGACAAGATTGAGGACCCCAATGGAAATAAGACAGTCCTCGATGACGCACTGACTTTCTTGGGTTATCCTGGGTGGCTAACCCTCCGGGGTTAAAAATCCGAACGAAATCTTATCTTATCTTCGTTCGTTCGTAATAGGATATATATGCACTGAAGAACAGTGTATATACACATGGAGGATATATATATATATATATATATATATATATATATATATATATATATAATGTCGTGCCGAATAGGTAAAACTTGGGATTTTGGCTTAAATAGCAACGCTCTTCTTGCCGAATAAGGCAAGTGAAAATTTGTGTATGCAATAATTTCGCAAAAATCAATTTGAACCTAACGAAAAAAATAGATTTCATTGTGTTTGTTTATTATTAAATTATTGTGAACTTATCTAAACTATATTTAGTTGGATCAGGCTAAATTAAATTGCGCTCCTTATAATAAAGTTAGGTAAGTTTTCTAAGGTTCTTATGTTACAAAATCATTAATTTTTACATTAACATAAATGAAAAAACATATATCTTTAAACGTATAAGAGAAATTTTTAGAAAGGACTTAATTTTAAAATAGTTCTTGTCTGATACACTTAGAATTTAGTCTAATTCTAATACTCTCATATTTAGGATTTAAATATTCTTGACTGGTGGTGAACAGGTTCCTTAATGACCTTCGTGTAGTTAATTGGCTTTAAGTCCCATTAACGAATCAACCTTCTATCAAAGACGTAGTCGAGGAAAAACAAGTAGTGTTCAGATGTAAACGTCACAGGATACACCCAGAGCTGTATTTTTGTGTATATGCTGAAATTAAATCAGTCTTGTCTGGTGGTGAATAGGTTACTGCCTTAATAACCCTAGTGGAGTCGATGGGAATTAAACTTGACGTGAACCTGAATCAGTGGTGGTGTGTGCGAAGATACTGTTGTGAGAGTAAACTTGAAGATACTGTTGTGAGAGTAAACTTGAAGATACTGTTGTGAGAGTAAACTTGAAGATACTGTTGTGAGAGTAAACTTGAAGATACTGTTGTGAGAGTAAACTTGAAGATACTGTTGTGAGAGTAAACTTGAAGATACTGTTGTGAGAGTAAACTTGAAGATACTGTTGTGAGAGTAAACTTGAAGATACTGTTGTGAGAGTAAACTTGCAGTTTGGGGCCATCTTGTGTATATCAGGGGAAGTTAACTCTCTTGTAACATCCTGTACATGCCTGCCTCTCCCACCATCATCATATAATCTTCTTCTCTACAAGTACATGTACAAGGTATACAGGCCATAGTTGACATCAATGCCATACTACTATATTGAAAAGCCCCTTGTTATGCAGAGCATTTCGGGAAAACTAAGGTTAATTTTGTCCCCCAGGATGCGACCCACACCAGTCGACTAACACCCAGGTACCTATTTTAGTGGTAGGTGAACATGGACAGCAGGTGTCTTAAGGGAAACACGTCCTAATGTTTCCACCCGTACTGGGGATCGAATCACGGACCTCAATGTGTTTACCTGGAGAGAGTTCCGGAGGTCAACGCCCCCGCGGCCCGGTCTGTGACCAGGCCTCATGGTGGATCAGAGCCTGATCAACCAGGCTGTTACTGTTGGCCGCACGCAGTCCGACGTACGAACCACAGCCCGGCTGGTCAGGTACCGACTTTAGGTGCCTGTCCAGTGCCTGCTTGAAGACAGCCAGTGGTCTATTGGTAATATCCCTTATGTACGCTGGGAGGCAGTTGAACAGTCTTGGGCCCCTGACAATTATTGTGTTGTGTGAGATAAATGCGTTACCAACCGAGCTCCGGGAAGCCGTACTTGCTATTTCAACATCAGTTAACATAGTGCGAGAATAGGCAAAATAGATAGGGCTGACAGGGACAGAATGTTCCATAGGCGGGAATCAGGTACACGAGGGTACAGCTTGAACCTGAAAAAAATACAGATGAGTCACAGGGATTTCAGGAGATATTTATTAAGACTCAGAGTGGTCAGGAAGTGGAACGACCTAGAACGGCCTAGGCAGGATCCATACCGTAGCTCGACTGGTAGCGCACTCATCTCGCACACTGAGGTCCGCGGTACGATCCCCGGTACGGGTGGAAACATGAGGACCTTTTCCCTTAAGACACCTACTGCCCATGTTCACCTAGCACTAAAATAGGTACCTGGACGTTAGTCGACTGGTGTGGGTCGCATCCTGGTGACAAAACTGACCTAATTTACCCGAAATGCTCTGCATAACAAGGGGCTTTCTATATAGTAGTATGTCAGCTATGCTCTGTATACCTTATACATGTACTTGTAGAAATAAAGATTATTATAATTATCAGCGGAGAGTCGAAACTCGACCACTGCATCCACGTATACCTGGAGTTTACCTGGATAGAGTTCCAGGGGTCAACGCCCCCGCGGCCCGGTCTGTGACCAGGCCTCATGGTGGATCAGAGCCTGATCAACCAGGCTGTTACTGCTGGCCGTACGCAGTCCGACGTACGAACCGCAGCCCGGCTGGTCAGGTACTGACTTTAGGTGCCTACTCCAGTGCCTGCTTGAAGACAGCCAGTGGTCTATTGGTAATCTCCCTTATGTACGCTGGGACGCAGTTGAACAGTCTTGGGCCCCTGACACTTATTGTGTTGTCTCTCAACGTTCTAGTGGCGTATGGGGAGAACGTTCAGAAATCAACGTTGTATATTTTTCTTAGGCCATCTCCTTTTTATAAGTAACTTGCCTATTTTTTTCTGTACTTCACTTATTTGTACTTAACATATGTGTTTATTAGTTCGTGTAACCTAACTTAGAATAACTTAGAATAACTAGAATAACTTATGTTAAGTAAAAGGACACAAATGCAACTAATGTGACATTTTATTGTGACAACGTTTCGCTCTCCAGGAGCTTTCTCAAGGTAACGACTTGAGAAAGCTCCTGGAAGCAACGTTGTCATAAAATGTCACTTAGTCATTGTGTCCTTTACTAACATATTGTCGGTAATTCTACCAATATTATTAGAATAACTTAGAATAACATCAGAGTGGGCCCCACTCTGTGGGCGAAACGTCGTAAAATAAACGTTTTACCCTGCCTAGTGTGCTTATGAGATACATACTCATGTTTATTCATTTTATTTTTTTTCTGCGTGTCGTTCTACATTTTGTTTGTAAATTAATATGATGTTGTAGCCCTGTCACTAGAGACGTTATGTGCCCATGTGACCACCGTCCATAGGATGGGTATGTGGTGACCACCGTCCACAGGATGGGTATGTGGTGACTACCGTCCACAGGATGGCTGTGTGGTGACTACCGTCCACAGGATGGCTGTGTGGTGACTACCGTCCACAGGATGGCTGTGTGGTGACTACCGTCCACAGGATGGCTGTGTGGTGACTACCGTCCACAGGATGGCTGTGTGGTGACTACCGTCCACAGGATGGCTGTGTGGTGACTACCGTCCACAGGATGGGTATGTGGTGACTACCGTCCACAGGATGGGTATGTGGTGACCACCGTCCACAGGATGGGTATGTGGTGACCACCGTCCACAGGATGGGTATGTGGTGACTACCGTCCACAGGATGGGTATGTGGTGACCACCGTCCACAGGATGGGTATGTGGTGACTACCGTCCACAGGATGGCTGTGTGGTGACTACCGTCCACAGGATGGCTGTGTGGTGACTACCGTCCACAGGATGGCTGTGTGGTGACTACCGTCCACAGGATGGCTGTGTGGTGACTACCGTCCACAGGATGGCTGTGTGGTGACTACCGTCCACAGGATGGCTGTGTGGTGACTACCGTCCACAGGATGGCTGTGTGGTGACTACCGTCCACAGGATGGCTGTGTGGTGACTACCGTCCACAGGATGGCTGTGTGGTGACTACCGTCCACAGGATGGCTGTGTGGTGACTACCGTCCACAGGATGGGTATGTGGTGACTACCGTCCACAGGATGGCTGTGTGGTGACTACCGTCCACAGGATGGCTGTGTGGTGACTACCGTCCACAGGATGGCTGTGTGGTGACTACCGTCCACAGGATGGCTGTGTGGTGCCCTACCGTCCACAGGATGGCTTGTGGTGACTACCGTCCACAGGATGGCTGTGTGGTGACTACCGTCCACAGGATGGCTGTGTGGTGACTACCGTCCACAGGATGGCTGTGTGGTGACTACCGTCCACAGGATAACTATGTGGTGACCACCGTCCACAGGATGGCTGTGTGGTGACTACCGTCCACAGGATGGCTGTGTGGTGACTACCGTCCACATGATGGCTGTGTGGTGACTACCGTCCACAGGATGGCTGTGTGGTGACTACCGTCCACAGGATGGCTGTGTGGTGACTACCGTCCACAGGATGGCTGTGTGGTGACTACCGTCCACAGGATGGCTGTGTGGTGATTACCGTCCACAGGATGGCTGTGTGGTGACTTCCGTCCACAGGATGGCTGTGTGGTGACTACCGTCCACAGGATGGCTGTGTGGTGACTACCGTCCACAGGATGGCTGTGTGGTGACCACCGTCCACAGGATGGCTGTGTGGTGACCACCGTCCACAGGATGGCTGTGTGGTGACTACCAACAACAGGAACAAAAGCAATAATAATAATAATAATAATAATATTATTATTATTATTATTATTATTATAGTAATACTAGTAGTATTTATTGAAAATAAGTCACTTTCTGGCTTAGATAATTACTCATATGCTACTAATATGATAATTGTACTAATGTATACCTATGCCTAAATATACTTAGAAATAATCTGTTAAGAATCACCTTGATATTTGGTGCGCAAATAACAGATTGAAATGTTCGATAATTATCAACAACGTACGGGAGTGAAGTGAAAAAAATATGTATGTACTCACCTAATTGTGGTTGCAGGGGTCGATACTCAGCTCCTGGCCCCGTGTGTAAGTAATTCTGAGAGATGGCAGTAGTAGTAGTAATAGTAATTTTAATAGTAATAGTGACTCCAGCACTGCTTTAAGGAAAGCTTTTAAAGCTGTCGTAGCTACTGAACACAGAGTGGAAGGCTTGATTTAGAGCCTCGTCTTACTGGTGACTCCCAGCTTAGGCTGATGGATTTAGAGGCTCGCGTTACTGGTGACTCCCAGCTTTGGTTGATGGATTTAAAGCCTCGCCTTTACTATTACCTCCCAGCTTAGGCTGATGGATTTAGAGCCTCGCCTTTACTGGTGCCTCCCAGCTTAGGCTGATGGATTTAGAGCCTCGCCTTTACTGGTGCCTCCCAGCTTAGGCTGATGGATTTAGAGCTTCGCCTTACTGGTGCCTCCCAGCTTAGGCTGATGGATTTATAGCCTCGCCTTTACTGGTGCCTCCCAGCTTAGACTGATGGATTTAAAGCCTCGCCTTTACTGGTACCTGCCAGCTTAGGCTGGTCGATTTAGAGCCTCGCCTTACTGGTGCCTCCCAGCTTAGGCTGATAGATTTTGATTACCTGGTGTTTGTAACCCATCTAGTGATGGACAGTGAGGGGCACCCCATGGTGTGTGATAGAATATGACGTAGTGTCCCGTGTCCTGGTAGGCAACGCTTTCGCCTTTCACACTGAGTATCCGTGGTTCGATCCCCGGCCGAGTGGAAACATTGGGCGTGTTTCCTTATACCTGCTGTCCCTGTTCACCTAGCTGTAAGTAGGTACCTGGGTGTTAGTCGACTGGTTTGGGTTGCATCCTGGGGGACATTTATGAAAGACCCCAGTGGAAATAAGACAGACAGTCCCTCGATAGTACACTGACTTTTTTGGGTTATCCTGGGTGGCTAACCCTCCGGGGTTAAAAATCGGAAAAAAATCTTATCTTAACCCATCGAGTGATGAAATATGAAGGGATAACTATCCTGTGTGATGGAATATGACGGGGAGAATTATCCTGTGTGATGGAATATGACGGGGAGAATTATCCTGTGTGATGGAATATGACGGGGAGAATTATCCTGTGTGATGGAATATGACGGGGAGAATTATCCTGTGATGGAATATGACGGAGATTATCCTGTGATGGAATATGACGGGGAGAATTATCCTGTGTGATGGAATATGACGGAGTATCCTGTGTGATGGAATATGACGGGGAGAATTATCCTGTGTGATGGAATATGACGGGATTATCCTGTGTGATGGAATATGACGGGGAGAATTATCCTGTGTGATGGAATATGACGGGGAGAATTATCCTGTGTGATGGAATATGACGGGGAGAATTATCCTGTGTGATGGAATATGACGGGGAGAATTATCCTGTGTGATGGAATATGACGGGGAGAATTATCCTGTGTGATGGAATATGACGGGGAAACTATCTACGACTGAACATGCCAGTGGTAAACCTTTCTGTTTCGAGTGTGACAAGAAAATCATCTTAAGTGATGGAGCAATAACAGGAAAGGCATCAAGTATATATATATAGCCATCATGCGTTATGGTGTTAGCAGGAAAACCACAGCAATGGAAATACAAGGATCCCCAATGCAAATATGACACTTTAATTTTTTGGGGGGTTACCCAATTTAATTTACACACATGTTATTATGTATGATAATTTATGTATCTATATTTATGTGTATCCGTACCTAAATAAACTTACTAACATGTGACAGTAAAGCCATTCTATATGATGGAGTATAATAAGAAAATTACCGTGGAAAAAATATGACGGAGAACCTTCCTGTCAGGAGGGGACATTTACGACAGGAAAATGATCTTGTGTGAAGTGATATTACAGAAAGATCATATTGTATGATGGTATATGAAGGAATAAAAGCCACCAAGTGAATTGGATTATTACAGGAAAACCAAACTGTGCGGAGTACTGTCAGGAAAACTGTCCAGTGTGACTGATTATGGTAGACAAGCCATCCTGTTAATACTACTACTACTACTACTACTAATAATAATAATAATGATAATCTGTTACTGCTGGCCGCACGTAGTCCAACGTACGAACCACAGTCTGGCTGGTCAGGTACCGACTTTAGGTGTCTGTCCAGTGCCTAATGTCGGTACCTGACCAGCCAGGCTGTGGTTCGTACGTTGGACTGCGTGCGGCCAGCAGTAACAGCCTGGTGACCAGGCCCTGATCCACCATGAGGCCTGGTCACAGACCGGGCCGCGGGGGCGTTGACCCCTGGAACTCTCTCCAGGTAAACTCCAGGTACAACTTATACAGACCATAGCTGACATCAATGACATACTACTACTACTACTACTATATATATAGAAAGCCCCTTGTTATGCAGAGCATTTCGGATAAATTAGGTCAATTTTGTACCCAGGATGCGACCCACACCAGTCCACTAACACCCATGTACCTATTTTACTGATAGATGAACAGGGACAACAGGTGTCTTAAAAAAAACACCTCCTAACGTTTCCACCCGTACCGGGAATCGAACCACGGACCTCAGTGTGCGAGCTGAGTGCTCTACCAATCGACCTACGGGACACCTTAATTATGGGTAATATAAGAGGAAAGCCATCCTGAACGATGGAATATAAATTAAGACCCCATTCTGTGTGAAAAGGTCTGATTAGAAAACCATTGTGCGATGGAGTTTAATAGTAAAATCCATCATGTGTGCTGAATACGTTAATTATGGATAGTCATTTTTTGATCCATCATTGTATAATATCATATAGGCCAACGTGGTTATACAACTGTCCTCTTCTAAATAATAATAAAGTATTAATAATAACAATAAAACAAATAAGAAAAAGACAGCAAAAAAGCATTTTTTTTTTCATTTTGAGTCATATCCCTAGGATGTGACCCACAACAGTCCACTAACATTGGTAATTACTTACTGCTAGGGCAAGAAAACTAACACTCAGGTGTCTATTTACAACTATGTGAACAAGAGCGTTAAGTGTAAGGAGATTTACCTATATCTCACTAAGTCTATAAATCTAACCAGGGTTGAACGCTTCCACCTGGCTACGAGGTCTCCTACTGTTGTTCTCGTATCTAACAACTCAAAAATGAATGGTATACTCCCATGCAGTGAATATTAACCCGTAAGGAATAATATCCAAAGAAAGCCAAGTATCTTTTTTTAGTTTAGTATCTTTGTTATGCACTCCATACCCATCGTGTGGGTGGTTGTCAAAAGATTACAGAGGTACATAATGGGTCCAGGGACTGTACCTCAACATTACAGAGGTACATAATGGGTCCAAGGACTGTACCTCAACATTAGAGGTACATAATGTGTCCAGGGACTGTACCTCAACATTACAGAGGTACATAATGGGTCCAGGGACTGTACCTCAACATTACAGAGGTACATAATGGGTCCAGGGACTGTACCTCAACATTACAGAGGTACATAATGGGTCCAGGGACTAGGCCGCAATGTTTTGATAGCTGAACAAGTTACAAAGGTAATGAACAATTTACATGTTTATATCTGGTTACAGTCTTAATGAGTTATTTATGGCAAACACGAATTAGGTGACAGAAAAAAAACGTAAGTGACAATGCGTTATTTACAGTGGGCAAAACAAAGTAATGTAACTTATATAAGTTCGAATCCTTTTAGCTCCTCTCTTTCCAAGGATGCGATCCCTTGCAGCCAACTAACAGCATCACAACTGCTGGTGTAAGTTTATTTATGGAACAGGTACACATAAGTACAATTTCAGTTAGTCATAAGTACAGTTATCATACATCGTGTAAATTTCAACTAGTGTTCTTGCTAGGTGATATGGACAACAGGTGTTTTAAAGGGACTTACCGATGAGCAGGTTCACCTGAAAATCAGTTTCTTTCGGTAATAATTTGCTATATTATGCCCTCCATACCCATCCTGTGGGCGGTAGTCAAAGTATTATTTACTCATAATTGTTCCGGGGACAGGGGCCCCAACATTTGTGTTTGGTAATGAACTATTTACTGAATGAGTAATGAGTTTACACAGTCATAAAACTTGATAATGCATATTTAGGCTCATTATGAACATTTTGTGACTTATTTAAGAGTTATTTACAATACACAAAGTTAGGGTATATTTCCAGAATGGCTGATACGCCATTGTGAAAAATCTCCTTTGACGTTTCATGAACATTGTTATTGAGCTGTCTTTTAATTCATGAATTTTTTGTCCTCATTTCAGCACATAACGGAAGGTGTGACAATAGTTTATCTGGTAATTTTTGCATTTAGCTGTGTCTACCTCAGTTGGTGGTGGAACCGTGGAAGCCTTCAGAGGAGCCTGTAGCCCAGATGACGGCAGGCAGTAATGACATTCCAGAGTCTGCGGAGCTGAATATGATTCCTTATAGATTACAGAGAGATAATAGGTGACCTGAGTGGTGTTAATATCCCTGTGTCTCAAGTTAATGAAGTTCAGTCCTCACACGCTTACAACCCAAAGTTGTACTCCTTCCTTGAAGGCCTTTGGCAGTTCATTAGTTCAATCATGCATCTGAAGGCCAGTGTGAAAGATCCACAAGTGTACCCTGACTTCAAAGTATACAATTCTACCATACCTGTGTCTGGCTTCTGACATGAGCTTGTCTTAGTTGACACTCGTAGAGCTAAGAACAATTGTCGATGGTCTACTATCGAACTAAAACAATCACCGCTAAGTTTACCTTAATCCTATAGAGGAAATATAATTTCTTCATGGTATTGTATTAGTGACTCTTGTGCTGCCCCTTGGTCCTAAACTAACAAACTAACTCAATAGGCCACACAATAAATAAGCCATGGAGCTCAATGAAAAAATCCACATTGTAAATTTTTAACTTTTAAGAAATCCCAATAAAAATCACACTTAAAAATACATATTATATAGGAATACCTATGATTTATATGTCATAGACGCAAAAACAGTAGTTTTACTAGTTATAGTGATGCTTATACGATGTGGACTAAAACACATTAGTAAAGTTATGACATTTATTAAATGAATCGTTTCGCCACGGATGGCTTCCCGAGTATTAATACTGAGACAACTAAACCGTAAGACATATATAACGAGATGGGGTTGGGCAACAATTTCCCAAATATTTGGAGACGCTTTAGCTGCCCTTTTTTGTGGGATGGTGATGTTGTTATGGCTGCTTCCAAGCATTTTCGTGTCCGTTAGTCACTTTCGTGAATAACTAGCTTAGCCTTACCCCTTATTTGTTGGACTAAGGAACTGATAAGATCATCGTGGCTACAAGTGTACTTATTTTTGAATAAATGGTACTAATGTTCGTGGACTTTCATTTCAATGGACCTCGCTGTTTCGCCTACGTATTTCTTGCCACATTTTCAAAGGGAGTATGATAGACTGCTGAAGTTGTACTCACCTATTTGTACTCACCTATTTGTGGTTGCAGGGGTCGAGTCATAGCTCCTGGCCCCGCCTCTTCACTGATTGCTACTAGGTCCTCTCTCTCCCTGCTCCATGAGCTTTATCAAACCTCGTCTTACAACTATGTGTGGTTCCTGCCTCCACTACGTCACTTTCTAGGCTATTCCACTTCCTGACAACTCTATGACTGAAGAAATACTTCCTAACATCCCTTTGACTCATAGGAGTCTTCAACTTCTAATTGTGACCCCTTGTTTCTGTGTCCCCTCTCTGGAACATCTTGTCTCTGTCCACCTTATCAATTCCTTGCAGTATTTTATATGTCGTTATCATGTCTCCCCTAACCCTCCTGTCCTCTAGTGTCGTCAGGCCGATTTACCTTAACCTTTCTTCGTAGGACAATCCCCTTAGCTCTGGGACTAGTCTTGTTGCAAACCTTTGCACTTTCTCTAATTTGCCGACGTGCTTGACCAGGTGTGGGTTCCAAATTGGTACTGCATACTCCAGTATGGGCCTGACGTATATGGTGTACAGAGTCTTGAACGATTCCTTAGTGAGGTATTGGAACGCTATTCTTAGGTTTGCCAGCCGCCCGTATGCTGCAGCAGTTATCTGATTGATGTGTGCCTCAGGAGATGTGCTCGGTATTACACTCACCCCAAGATCTTTTTCCTTGAGTGAGGTTTGCAGTCTTTGGCCACCTAGATTATACTCTGTCTGCGGTCTTCTTTGCCCTTCCCCGGTCTTCATGACTTTACATTTGGCAGGGTTAAATTCAAGGAGCCATTTACTGGATCAGGCTTGTAGCCTGTCTAGGTCTCTTTGTAGTCTTGCCTGATCCTCAACTGATTTAATTCTTCTCATTAACTTCACATCATCTGCAAACAGGGACACTTCTGAGTCTATCCCTTCCGTTATGTCATTCACATATACCAAAAACAGTACAGGTCCTAGGACTGACCCTTGTGGAACCCCACTCGTCACAGGTGCCCACTCTGACACCTCGTCACGTACCATGACTCGTTGTTGCCTCCCTGTCAGATATTCTCTGATCCATTGCAGTGCCTTTCCTGTTACGTGTGCCTGATCCTCTAGCTTTTGCATTAACCTCTTGTGAGGAACTGTGTCGAACGCCTTCTTGCAGTCCAAGAAAATGCAGCCTATCCACCCCTCTCTCTCATGTCTTACTTCTGTTACCTTGTCATAAAACTCCAGTAGGTTTGTGACACAGGATTTTCCTTCCCTAGGAAGTCCTGCCTGTGAAGTACTAAGTCTATAATTGTTGTGAAAGAGTTTATAGCTATCGTGAGTAGGTGCTGGAAATGCTAATGGCTGCGTCAGACACTAAGTTGCTGACTGGTTAGTTTAATATCTTTATTATGCACCCCATACCCATCCTGTGAACGCTGACTGGTTGCACAATATGTCTGGTAGGCTCTTCTATCGTAGAGGTATTAATGTTTCTGCCAGGGATACGTGTTGCCCGTTCCCTGTGATGAGTAATAAAGCAAAGGGGAATGTGTAGAAGGCTAAAAGCTTGTGCAAAGTTATGTGCACTCATCTTAGAGGCACTGAGAGCTAGAAATCCTAAGATCTCCGATGAAAAACCTATAGCTAATCCTCTGTTAGTTCTATCATAGTGTGAATAAGAATGCAATAAGTAATTTTCATGTGTAGATTTTTTGTTTACGGTATTTTGAACAATAGTGTAGCCTCTCCAGTGTGGAGAAATGCATCAGAAAGGGCAAGAGGTTGTCATTTTTTCTTCGACAGTGAAGGTGATAGTAGGCCTAGGGGTGTTGATAATGTAAGACTATTCTGTAAGATTCCAAGAATAAGAACGTCATTTAGATGACTATCAGGGATGATAGTCGTAATACAGAATGGATCTGAGGGACTAACCCATAACAAAGCCAAACTGTTGTTTATACTCATTGTTTTGAAGGCTAAAGCAGTTGTAACATATTCACAATTAAATCAAATAGACGAAATCCTGGCGTGGATTAGAAAGGGTCACGTTATCATCTCTCTTACGTTATAGCTAGTTCACCTTGGTTTACCTGTACATTAGTAAAGAGGGCCATGACTTCAAAACTTACCAACTTTGTGTCACTTTGTCAAGGTCCCTCAAGCGATTAAAGGGATCACCTACGTGTTTTAAGTGTGCGTGACTGATAGTATCCAAAAGCCAGTCTGAGTGACTGGTCTGAGAGTTTTAAGACTTGCTTGCCATGGGTTCAAGTCTTACCCTTTCTGTGATGCGGTTATCTAAGGTTCTGGCTGACTTGTGTGGTGCTGAGAAATATTAAGTTTACGTTAGGTTATTTTAGGTAAGTTTTGTCAGGAAACCTTGCTAAGTAACGATTCCATAATGTTGCTATTTTAAATAAGTATGATTTGATTACGTTGATGAATAAGTCTATGTGCAACATCTGGGTATCTTTTTAAAGAGACAGTTCGACTTGGTAAGAGAATCTCTTCTAAAACTCCATTGCTAATTTCTGGGCCACTCTATGGGCCTGACATGTCACCAGTGGGCCCTGCCTACTTGTGATGTCATCATTAGCTGCGCTACCTCTCCACATGTTCACAACACCATTGCTATATAAATGGACCTAACGTACTTTCACTGTGGGCCCCGCCCACATGCGATGATGTCTTCAACTGCTGCAATTTTTAGCTTCTTCCACATGCCACTGTATTAGACTAATAAACATCTCCCAAGACAAACATTTTAGTGTTACATGTGTCTTATTCACCAACAAGTCTGTATTATAATGAGATAATGACAGTAACCTCTATGGAAATAAGTCCAATTTTTTTTTGTGTTATCCTAGGTTCTCTACACATATACTGCAATATATAATAATCTACGTAACTGTATTTGTGTATACCTGAATAAACTTACTTACTTAAGGAAGTAAGTCACTTTATCTTACTTATTTAAGACAATAGGACGACAAGAGATAATTTCGTCACTAGTTAGTGTGACGTATGATGGCTCTCCTGGGTTTGTTATTGTGGCCAGAAATATTTGGGAATCGGGGGTGTGTGCCCAGGATATTTCCCTATATTATGGCCCAAAAGGACCGAGAAGGAAGGAAAACCATCGTAAAGTGTGAGGGAGGGAAGCAGGTTGAGCTGGGAGACATGAGATACAAGCAGCTGCTGCCAGTGTATATTGTGAGGGAATTTGAAATGGACGAGGAAGAGGACGAAGAAGGGGCGGATAGACTTGATAACCAGAACGAAAATGCCGGGTATGTTCCAGCAGGGTGTGTAGGGCACAGCTCTGCACCCTGGGGGTGCACACGCGGGGTGAACCCACCGGGTGCACTGGGTAGATTGGGTACGGAAGGATAGGTTGGTGCGGGTTGTGCTGAGTTAAGGATAGGCTAGGTTAAGTTGGGTTGGTCTGGGTGGGTTAATTTGCTAAGGGTAGAGTAGGTTAATTTCCTAAGGGTAGGGTAGGTTAATTTCCTAAGGGTAGGGTAGATTAATTTGCTAAGGGTAGGATAGATTAATTTGCTAAAGGTAGGGTAGGTTAAGTTGCTAAGTTTAGGGTAGGTTTGCTTTTTGTAGGGTAGGTTAATTTGCTAAGTTTAGGGTAGGTTAATTTGTTAAGGGTAGGGTAGGTTAATTTGCTAAGGGTAGGGTAGGTTAATTTGCTATGGGTAGGGTAGGTTAATTTGCAAGGTTAGGGTAGATTAATTTGCTAAGGGTAAGGTAGATTAATTTGCTAAAGGTAGGGTAGTTTAGTTTGCTAAGGGTAGGGTATGTTAATTTGCTAATGGTAGGGTAGGTTAGTTTGCTAAGGGTAGGTTAGGTTAGTATGCTTTGGGTAGGGTAGGTTAGTTTGCTAAGGGTTGGGTAGGTTAGTTTGCTAAGGGTAGAGTAGGTTAGGTTGCTAAGATGTAGGGTAGGTTAGGTTGCAAAGGGTAGGGTAGGTTAGTTTGCTTTGGTAAGGCAGGCTAGTTTGTTTTGGGTAGGGTAGGTTAATTTGCTAAGGGTAGGGTAGGTTGCTAAGGGAAGGATAGGTTAGTTTGCTAAGGGTAGGGTAGGTTAGTTTACTTTGGGTGGTTAGGGTAGGGTATTTTGTATGTCATAATCAAATCTCCCCTAGTCCTCTCTTTTAATGTTATGAGTTGCTTAGGTATCTTGTAGTTTATTTTCCCTATTCCAGTACCAATATCATTGCAAACCTTTGGATCTTTTCTTGTGTATATGCTTTATTTTTGTTTTGTTTTTTGATTATAATAATAATAATTTGTATATGTACTACTTCATTAGATGCAGGCTCTATGCTGGCCCCCAGTACTCTAAGATGAGCTTAATATATGTTCTGTATAATGTCTGGGAGTTATTTTGGCCAGTTTTTTTATAAATAGTTCTATTTCCAGGATTTTTTAATAAAGTTGTATAATCACTACAGAGTTAGGTATATGTATTGGCAGTTGACTGATATCTTTATATACTGGGGGATAGGAAAGTTTTACCTATTTCTTGATATCTTGTATAATAATCACTACTTTCAGAGAATGTATAATTATACTGCTTATACAGGGCTTGGGAAAGAGGCAGGAAAGGCAGAGGTTGGGCAGCATGCCAAAGATTGCACAGGATGAGAGTAGAGTTGGGTATTACCAGTTACACTGTTAACATAATATGTGACATGCATAATGCTATGCATAATAGTGATGTAGATCACCAGACCATAACGATGCAGGTTTCTGTAACCCACTGATAATGTACTTTTCTGTTTGTTTCAATAGTACAGATGTGAGGGTGGATATGTGATGGGGTGTGGGGGAGTGGTAGGCAAAGTTGGATGAGTGAGGGAGGGGTGGATGAGGGGAGATGACAGAATGAGAAGGTGGGTGAGTGAGAAAGAAGATGAGAGAATAAGTGAGGGGGGTGAGCAAGTGAGTTTCCATTCTATTTGTCACTATTTTTATCCTGGTTATTTTCCATTTTAGCAAGGCACTAGTAACCCCTTCTCCTGTATAAATTACTAAATTTAAAAAGAAAAACATTAGTTTTTCTTTTAAGGTCACCCCTTCCTTGGTGAATATGGCCAGTTCGTTGAAAAAAAAATTCATGAGTCATAGAGATGCCACCTCTAGAGATCTTTTTCAGACCTCTGACTTTGTATAAGGAAGCCTGTTCTCCTTTCTCACATCTATTCTCTGTTAACTCTTTAGATAATTTAATAGCTTCTTTTATTCATACTCTATCTTTTCATGGACAGATCTCTCCTACTTTTACAGTCTTGTATTTAGAAATCTGCTTTCTTTAGCAATGTGTATATTATATACTTGATGGTAGTAAAGTATCGAGTTGGGTGCAAAACTTGTTGAGAAATATGGTAAAAGTATACTATGTACAAAGCAATTTTTTATTTATGGTTGATGTTTTTCTCTAAGTTGAGCTTTGGTTAGAGTTACATGTCATCTGTATGTCATTTAATGGTTTGCTGTGATCATAGTGCCTTTTTTAAAAGTATTTTGTGATCTAGGCTTTGATGGCATGTCATTGAGGCTTCAAATCATATTAGTGTTTGATGCCATATTGTATAAATACTGATTTTCTAATTATCTTTTTGATTGTTTTGTATCTAAGTTATTGGAGGTAATTGTGCACAGTTTTCTTTAAACCGAGTTGAATGATAGGTTATCTCCACATCTTATCTGATAGTGAGGGGCATGCAGGTTGGCACTTGTGTCATCTCAGTTATGGCCTGTCAGTGTTTTTGTAGTATATGTGTGCTCACATTACACTATAAGATGCATTGCAGGAAATACGAGCCATGTATGTTGTTGAGTAGCGCTTTGGAAGATTTTAATTTTTTATAAAACTTAATTGTGATTGATTATCATTCTGAGATACATGACAAATTTATTGCTCAAATGTTTTGCTTTTTATGATATAAACAATGATAGCTAGATGTGTTTCTGATGAATGAGACACATGTGCAACACTTGGGTACCTTTATTAATGGGCCGTTTTGCCTGAGCAACAGACTTTTTCAATCTGATAATGCAGAGGTGACTGTAATATTGGAGAGCAAAAGAAATGGAGAGAGCTGCAACAGCCTGGTTGACTAGACAGTCACCAGACAAGCCTGGTTCAAGGCGAGGCTCCACTAGTAGAAAACAATTTGAAACTCACCAAATGTATATCAAAGGTAAAGGTCAAGGGAATGTATTTAGTCGTTTAGTGTTTATAGAAAGTGTTCAGTCTCGTAATTCATTGAAAAAGTCTGCTCCACAGGCAAAACTTCTTGTCAATAAAAATACCCAGGTGTTACACGTGTCTTATTCATCACTTTGTGATTTTTTTTTTTTTTTTGATCTTAGGAATGCATTAATGTACAGTGGAACTCTGGATTTCGTACGAACTGAATATCGTACGTTTCAGATTTAGACCACTTTTTTGGGCGAAATTTTGGTCTGGATTTCGTACCTCCACCCGGAAATCGTACGTATCAGACGCATCCGCCTGCCCAGGACGACGCCACTCATGCGTACGTGTCTCAGTCTGGCTCTGTCACTGGTCGAGTGTGCATTACTTCGTGCGTTCATCTGAAACATTTTGTAATAATCCATTGTTTTTTGTGCTTAACTATTGAGTGCAACTGCAAAATAACCCACCATGGGCCTAAAGAAAGTTCCTAGTGCCAACCTTTTAGTAAAGAAGGTGAGAAACACGATAGGGGAGAAGGTGCCTTCTTCAGTGATTAAGGACATTTGTGCAAAGTGGGAACAAACATGCAAAGTTTTGTGGAAAAATATCACCCTGACCAAGCTGATACAAGCCGTATCTGCAACATGTTCAGTGACAATACCTTGTCCCATTTTAGGCAAATCTTAAAGAGACGCCAGAAACAGTGCTCTCTGGACAGATTTTTAGTGCGACAGGGGTCCAGTGCCAGTAAAAGACAAAGGAGGGAAGTAACCCCGGATAGGGCTTTGATACCTGAAGTCCTTACGTAAGGGGATTCCCCTTCCAAACAATAAGCTCTCCTCTCTCCCCTCCTCATATTCTTCCATACGCCAACAAGAGCCTTCATTAAAGGTGTGTAATAGTGATTTAAATGTTCATTTATCCATTTCATTAGTGCTTTATATTTATTTCTCATTGTTTTCTGTATGTAAAACTAAAGTTATTCTTTAAAAAAGTGTCTTTTGTTAATATTTTTTGGTGTCTGGAACGGATTAATTGTATTTACAGTGGTACCTCGGTTAACGATATTTTTTCGTTCCAGAATGTTGTTCAAGTGCCATTACCAAATGAATTTATCCCCATAAGGAATAATGTAAAATAGACTAGTCCTTTTAGACCCCCAAAAATACACTTACAAAAGCATTTAAAAAAATAAACTTACATAAAAGGGCGAGTTTGGGGACCATAGTTAACCGAGGTACCACTGTACATTATTTTTTATGGGAAATATTATGTACTTCGGTTTTCGTACGTTTCGGATTTAGACCGACCTTCCTGGAGTTTACTTGGAGAGAGAGTTCTGGGGGTCAACATACTGGAGTGAGAGATATGGGAGGAAGTGTAAAATAAACCCAGTGAGGAGCAGGGGTGCAGTGGGGACAATAAGGGAGCACTGTATCAACATCCGGGGTCCCAGACTATTCAACATCTTGCCAGAAGATATCCGAAACACGGCTGGAACAAGTGTAGAAGCCTTCAAGAGGAAACTGGACAAGTATCTTCACCAGGTGCCAGATCAACCAGGCTGTGACGGATATGTGGGGGAGCGGGCCTCAAGCAGCAACAGCCTGGTTGATCAGGCAAGCACCAGACGAGCCTGGCCCATGGCCGGTCTCAGAGAGTAGAGAAACTCTCGAAACTCTTCAAAGGTATATCAAAGGTAGGAACGGAACTCCATTGTTAAGTGAGGAGAGGCTGTATACTGTAATCCATTTTATAGAAATAAGGTTTGTTTAGTTTATTTATTGCATCTCATCGCCAGGTACATTCAGCATACCATTCGAGAAAATGAAATAGTGATGCACATTCACCCGGGAGAGTCAGGGATGCAAATGCCGGATGAACCAAGTCATGCCACCCTCACCATCCAGGCTACTGACCCAGCCACCAACACCACCACCACCCGCCGCTTCCACTGCACGTACCAGGGCTGCGAACGTACTTATAGCACTCCCGGCAATCTCCGCACGCATTTGAAAACACACAGAGGTAACTAATTGTTGAGCTTACCATGTATTTAAGTCTTTCTTTTTTTTGTAGTGTTTTTGTTGTATTTTTAGTGTTTTTGTAGTGTTGTTGAATATAGCACATGTTTAACATACCGTATTGTAGACTACCACAAATTTTACATAGTACTGTATTGTTGAATTCCACATATTAAATGCACTATTTTTGTAATTTTTGTTTACTTTAAAAGACAGAACATTTTTCGTGATAGTCCCCATATCAAACTAGGAAAAAATACATTATCAGCATTTTCTGTAGAACATCCTAAAGCATTATTGCACTGAATATTTAAAGCATGATTCATAGGGTAATGTACAGTACTGTACTGTTGTTTGAACTCGTCCAGAAGCCTTTTTGTTTGGTGAAAACTTTAAGCTAACTGTGAACTGATGGCAGAGACTTCATAAGTTTGCTTGAATATAAGAGATAAGATACTTTTTAGAAAATAGCCAGATTAATTTATTTTAGACAGTGGGATTAATTAAAATCAGCAAAATTGAAGTTTTCTTTTTCTAATGCTGTACTGCACACATTTGATACCATGTTTGGTGTGGTATGGTAATATGCGATGTCTAACTTACAAATAAGTTTACGTTTGTATGTACAGTATTTTATTGTGTTGCAACTTGAAGGATGTAGGATTTCAGTCACTATACAGTGGTACCTCGGTTTACGATGGTCCCCAAACTCGCCCTTTTATGTAAGTTTATTTTTTTAAATGCTTTTGTAAGTGTATTTTTGGGGGTCTAAAAGGACTAGTCTATTTTACATTATTCCTTATGGGGATAAATTCGTTTGGTAATGGCACTTGAACAGCATTCTGGAACGAAAAAATATCGTAAACCAAGGTACCACCATAGTTGCTAAGTGTTGTGTTTGTAAGTGTGGATGTGTGTAATGTGGGACTTTTTTTTTTTAGTGTGCCCAGTGTTTTTTTCCAGACCTGATATGCTTTTTTTTGTATAATTTTTAGGGAGTTGAATATATACTCCATATTAGTAATATTTGGTGCATGGTGAGGTAAATGTATGGGTGCCGTGATGACGGTTGTGTGTGTCCTTTTACCTTAAGGGAGGGTCCTTTTTGCTAGGAAATGGGGGCTTTTGATCCAAGGAATTGGACTTGACTTCCCCTTCCTTGGATTAAACTTGATTGCCTTCTATTCTCCTGAGCACTGTGCAACCCATGTAGGTTTAGCGCTTCGCCTATGAACATATTAATTATGGCTCAAAATTAACTCAATACCAGCCATAGAATTTTTGTTAAAATATGAATTTACTGAATTTTATTTTTAAAGAAATTTCCCCAATTTTTATTTCAGGAGAATACAGATTCCGTTGTCGAGCCACAGGATGCGGCAAGGCGTTCCTAACATCATATTCGCTCAAGGTTCACCTTCGAGTTCATGCTCAGCAGAAGCCCTATACCTGTGAAAATGATGGGTGTCAAAAAGCCTTCACTACCTTATACAGGTGAGATACTTCAAGTGTGATCTGTTTTTTTTTTCTGGGCTAATAAAACTGTGTTAGTTGTTTAATGGGTTTTTCTTCTTGTGCTTGTCCGATGTTTATTTAAAATGCTGGTTAAAAAAGTCGAGAGATTTGAGTGTGTTCAGGGGCCAAGCGAGAGAATTATTTATATTATGAAATACTGCATTGTAATGCTTCTACTATGAAAACTCATTGCTGTAATTTGTTATTCTCTTACATCTAATTTCTCCTTCCTTCATATCTCCCTCACATAAATCCCTTCCTTTCTCCTCTCCTCCTTCCCTTCACTTTCCCTCTCTCTCTCTCTCTCCACTTTCTAGCTCCTTCTCACTCTTATTCTTGTCCTTCCAATTTTTACTTTAGCAATTATTCTTCTGGTTTTCCTTTTTTTTTAAATAGTGATTATATCTTTAGGTTGAGAGCCCACCAGCGTCTTCACAATGGGGACACCTTCAACTGCAACCAGGATGGCTGTGTTCGCATTTTCACCACTCTTTCAGATTTGAGAAAGCATGTCCGAACCCACACTGGAGAGAAACCTTTTAAGTATGTCCTTATGAACACTGTATATATTTATATGTACAGTAGAACCCCCGTATCTGCGGATTTGGTTTCTCCGTTTCAGTTATCTGCAGTTTAGCTCGGCCTGAAAATATTAAGGAGGTTGCAATTTGAGGTTTCATTCTTTTTTATTGTCTGATTTCATTCATTACACTGGTCTACATGATTTTTTTTATTGACTCTGTGGTATCTTTTTCGGTATACAATGGTCCCTCGGTTTTCAGTCATCTCCAAACTCGAACATTTATGTAAGTGTATTTTCGTAAGTGCTTTTGCAAGTGTATTTTTGGGGGTCTGAAATAGACTAACCTACGTGACATTATTTCTTAAGGAAGTAAATTCGTTCGGTAATGGCACTTGAGCAGCATTCTGGAAAGAATTTTCGGCGAAAACCGAGGGTCCACTGTATATATGGAAAGTAGTGATTCATTGTGTTTTTTATTCAACTCTATCACATCAGGTTGTCAAGTTATAAGGAAACGTTACGTTTCTCTTTTCTTATAGCGTAAGTAAATGAGAAAGTGGTATATTAAAAGTTAAAATGCTTACCTTACATAGAATTAAATGTTAAATCTAATATATTTTTCTTTATTTTCAAATTATTAATATGTCTAGAGGCTGCATAAATTCACCAGACATATTTTGCTATGTCTGCGGGCAATTCTCCCCTTCATATTCCAGAGCAACATTACTCCTTTATTGAAGTGCTGCTACTTTGCTTATTTTGGGAGACCAGGACAAACCACTTGCACCACACAACGCTTGCAAGAGTTGCATCAGTAAGCTCCAAATGTGGTCAATTGGAAAACTTAAATGTGTGCCCTTTGGAGTACCAATGGTATGGCAGGAGCAGATGAACCACCATGATGACTGTTACTTTTGTATGACTAAAGTAGCTAGATTCTACAAGAAGACTAAAGATCGCATAATACAGTGGTACCTCTACTTACGAGCAAAATTCGTTCCAGTCGGCTATTCAAGTGCCGATACCGAAAGAATTTTTTCCCATAAGAAATAACGAAAATTAGGTTAATCCATTTCAACCCCCCAAAAATACACTTACAAAAGCACCTACAAAAATACACTTACATAATTGTTCGAGTTTTGAGCTGCTCATAAGTAGAGGTACCACTGTATACCCAAATATTCCTTCAGCAATAAGGCCGGTTTCACACACTGAAGATTTTCCTGTACCTGTGCCACCAGAGACATGGCAAATTTCATCAGAGTCTGATACCAGTGATTCTAAGGAGATGGAAGTAGACTATGAACCATCAACAAATGATGATTCCAAACCCTTCAACCAAGTTGAGCTCAATGACTTGGTGAGAGACCTTAACCTTCCTAAAGAAAGTGCACAGTTACTTGGCTCTAGACTGAAGGAACACAGGCTTCTAGCTCCTGGAACAACATTCGCTTGGTACCGTCATCATGAAGTGGAATTCATTCAGTTCTTTGACAAAGAGGAATCTTTAGTTTTCTGTTCAAACATTTCTGGCCTTATTGAACACATGGGGATGTCATACAAAGCAGATGAGTTTAGTTTAACATTTTTATTTTGCACCCCATACCCATCCTGTGGGTGGTAGTCAAAAGATTACAGAGGTACATAATGGGTCCAGGGACTGGACCCCAAAGTTATGGTAGCTGAACTAGTTACAAAGGTAATGAACCATATACACTAATATACATGGTTACAATCATGAACAAATTACAAAGTAATGAGCCACTGACACGTCCACACCCGGTCACAATTGTAATGAGTTATAAGTACAAATATTAAGTGGCCATACACCCACATGAGCGCACTCACACGAATGGAGACTTCATTGATTCTTCTAAAAGAAGTTTAATTTGTATTTTATTCAAAATCCTTATGTGATAGACCAAAATGGTTTAGATATTTACAATCAGCAGCCCAAGAATATGTAAGATTGCAACCATGAATAAAAATAAAAATTAAAAACATTCCAAATGCAGACCAGTGTTATTTACTGTTTATTATTATTATTATTATAAAAAATAAGAGTGCATAAAACATAGTCATATAAAGTTTCATTAAGATTGGCCGACAAACAAATGAATAAAAAATATACCAAAAATTGGATTTGTCAACAAACAAACGCATACTAGCACTGCCAGAAGTCTCCTGCTGCAGCAGCAGCGGAGGTGGCAGTGATAATACAGTGTATTTTATTATTATTTATTGTTGGTAATGTCTTCTTGTGCATAATTTATCAATTAAACTTTACCATAGGTATGTAAAGAAAAAATGACTTTATATAGGGTTCGTTACTATCCGGGGTTTCAGGCATCCACGATAGGTCTTGGAATGTATCACCCGCGGATACGGAGGGACTACTGTAGTGAAATATTCCTTGACAATTCTTCCAAAGATATTTTGAAGGTTATGATGCTGGCACAGATATGTTTGACTAGTCTAACTAAATCCATGAAATTTTCTATATGATGAATGAATTAATCCTTTTGCCAGGTCATGCAGTCTTCCCACAGAAGAAGTGCTGAAATAAGCATCATTATATTTTCTGAAAGGGTGAAGTCATGAGGGTTTCATAAGTAGCACTTATATACAGTGGACCCTCGGTTAACGAATACCCCGGAAATCGTGCAATTATGTAAGTATAATTTTGTAAGTTCTTGTGGAAGTGTATTTTTGGGGGTCTGAAATAGACTAACCTACGTGAAATTTTTCCTTAAGGGAGTAAATTCGTTCGGTAATGGCACTTGAGCAGACTTCAGGAGTGAAGTTTTTACGAAACTCGGGGGTCCACTGTATTCTGTTTGAAAGGAAAAATAGCTAAAAAAAAAAATGATGTATTGAGTCAAGGAACTGGAACCACTATCCCTTCCTCAGATCAAACTGGATTTTCCATCATTTCTCAATTGCTGTATGTCCCCCTGAGTTTAGCACTTCCCAATAAATAAAAATATGTACTGTATTAATAATAATAATAATAATAATTATAATGTACAGAGCTTGTCTCTCTCCTGCAGGTGTGAGGAAGATGGATGTGGCAAGTCCTTCACTGTAAGTCACCACCTACGCACTCACAAAAGGATACACACTGGTACGCTGAAGCAGCAGCAGCTGTGTTACTAGCAGTGTGAATGTTACCTTGGACAGTGTTTCTAAGCTTGATAATACTAGTCACTATTCCTTTATTAATGAGGTAAACTTGGTAACCTGTTCAAGGCTTTATTTGAATGGTTAATAACTTACAGGGGTGGCAAAAAAGGAGGGGCTGAAGCTCCCTAAAGCCCCCAAATAAAAATAATAATAATGCTGTTTCAAGCTAAGTCCCTTAGCTCTCTCTCTTCCAACCAAATTGCCATCTTTAATAACTTGGGTATTGTCCCTAATTTTCAACATCAGGGTGACTGAAAATGCACCATCCCATCCATTAGTCTTTCCACCTCCTACAATGTCTAATAGAACTTAATGTTGATAATATGCTTCCTTTCATTATAAATGATTGCAAGAAGATTGAACCCGGAAGAGCCAAGCAGTGTGTCTTATTTCCACCGGAGTGCTTGAGGTTATTTCCTCTAGTTCATGACCTGCAAAAGCTGACTAATATCTAGGTAGCTTTTTTTTTTTTACTGTTAGAGGAACATGGACAGCAGGTACAATTAGACTTGCATCCTTGTCTCTCCTCACCTGGAATTGAACCTGGGTTCTTTTTGTTGTGAGCTCTCTGCCATTGATCTGTGTGTCAGTTAGAAAGGTGCATTTTGGATTAGTCATCTTGAAATTTAAATTAATTTGTCCTTCACCAGAAAAAACTATTATTTATTATCATCATCATCTTCATGGTGAAAGCTTAACCTGTAAAGATCATAAAATGCCTGAGGAAAGTCAAATAATCATGTTTAATCAAAGGAAGGGAAGGGCAGCTCCAGTCACATGGATCAAGACCTCTTTACCAGCTTTAAACCTTAATTGGTTTCATCTATTCAGAAGTAATGAGCTTCAGGAGTCACCTGCATCAAGTCAAATTTTCATGAGATAATATAAATACGTACCTTGCTGGGTCATCTGGTGTATTCATAGTCAAAATGTTGTACAAATTTATTGTTAATATAGGGTGAAAAGTCCTGGCAATTGGATTATAGTATTGTGTTGTGCATTTCTGAAAAGTTACTGATGCTTGGGCAACAGGAATATAAGAGATGATTGTTTATTAGAGCAGATGTCTGTCACTTGCAGGTGAGCGGCCTTACATGTGTGTGGAACAGGACTGTGATAAGGCCTTTACAACCAACTACTCCAGAAAGAGCCACATGAGAGTTCACAAACGTAACCTGAACAACAAGCAGGACTGGAAACAACAGGAGCAGAAGCCAGCACAGATGCCACTGAAAGATACATCAGATAACTCGAATCTGAACCAAACCACAGACTCTGTGCTCTCTCAGAAGAAAGTAGGATTATCACACATTTTTTATGTGAAAAGATGTTTGCTGATTGTGCTGTATATTATTTGATGCTTTGCTAATTGTGTCATGTACTAATGGCTGCTTTGCTAATTGTACAGTTTATTACAGGTTGCTTTGCTAATTGTGCTATGTATTACAGGCAACTTTATTATGTTTTATAGATTTACTTGCTAATTGTGCTATGAATTACAGGATGCTTTGTCAATTGTGGTACAGGTTCCTTCTCTAAGTGAGCTATGTATGCTATTCACATGTACAGTGGAACCCCGGTTAACGAAAACCCCGGAAATCGTGCAATTATGTAAGTATAATATTGTAAGTGCTTGTGGAAGTGTATTTCTGGGGGTCTGAAATAGACTAACCTAAATGACATTTTTTCTTAAGGAAGTAAATTCGTTCGGTAATGGCACTTGAGCAGGCTTCTGCAATGAATTTTTTTCGTTAACCGGGGTTCCACTGTATTTCCAGTCTTTGTTCAGTTCACAGCACTATCTAAAAGATAAAAGGCTCAATATTATTATTATCAAAGAAAGTGCTAAACCAAAAAGGCTCAATGATATAACATTAATTCATTTAGTAAGATGGAATGTATTTACCATTTTGTCTGAACATTCAATGTGAGTGAGAACATGGCAAATCAAAATATTTAAATCTTAGTATTGATATCAACGTTTTGGGCATTGTATGTATATTGGAATGGTTTTACCCATGAATGAATCTGTCTATAAAGTTGTCTTGCAAGGTTATGGAAGAGACTGGGCGAGTAACAACTGGTGAAGTGGAGAGAAAAGAAGCTACTGACAAATGTGTCAGTACTGGTGGTAGTAGAGGAGGTTGCTGCGGTGGACAACAGCAGTCGCATCACTCCAGTAAACCTTCAGTGAAGCAAAAAGGTATGCTCTTTATATGCAGTTTAACTTCTGGCCATGCTAAAGTCTATTTTTTTTATTAACTCATCAATTGTTTCCCACCAAGGCAGGGTGACTCAAAAAAACACTTATCATCACTGCTTTGCTTTGGAGAGCAAAACATTGCCACAATAAAATTTCACATTAGTTGCACTTGTGTCCTTTTTACCTAACATGGTATTTAAACTTTTGTTCTATATACTTTTGTTATTTTGCAGTATTTGCCATCATTCCTGTCGAGGGAGATGCGGGGAAGAGTTCCACCAGTCTCACGCTACAAGATTTCTTAGAGTCGGAAGCTCTCAAGTGTAACCCAAAGATGAAGGTTGGTGGTTATCTCACTTTTCCAGTATTGGTGGGAGTTCCTGCAAGAAATGAGGTATCAGAGGTTGAGAGACTGTTATATACTAGTACAGTGGTACCCTGGTTTACGTAATTAATTTGTTCCAGAATGCTGTTCAAGTGCCGTTACCAAACGAATTTGTTCCCATAAGGAATAATGTAAATTAGATTAGTCCTTTTAGACCCCCAAAAATACACTTAAAAAAGCACTTACAAAAATACACTAACATAATTGTTCGAGTTTGGAGCAGTATGTAAACCGTGGGTCCACTGTATACTGTATGCAATAAGATAACAGTAAAAGGGTGATATCACAATATTCAAAATAACCCATGAAAAAAATACTGAATTTCCAAGTGCTTTTGTGATTTCTCACATTATCAAGGAACTGATAATGTGAGATATCACAAAAGTGCTTGGAAATTCACAATTTTTTCACAGTGGTTATTTTGCAAATGCAGTATGTACATATAATGTATTTACACGTGCTGCACTATAGTGTCCAGATCAATTGTAAGCTTCTTTCAAAGACGACTCAACCAGAAGGCATTCTTATTGTGAATGATTATTCAATGTAAAATATTACATTTTATGCTTTTGTATTTTACAATTATGACTTTTTCAGGTACCAATTGTGAAAGCCACAGATGACACCACTGTTGGTAGACTCTTGCGCGACTCCCAGACTATTGCAGATTTATCCCAGGTGTATATTATTTTATATTTATAGTAGTATATATTTTTTAACACAATGGCTGTCTTCCATTGAAACAGGGTGGTTTTGTTTTTTTATTTTAATGATTTAGATAGTGGAAGTTGTCACAGTTGCTCTTTGCCAATAACATTGTTCTTTATTTGGGAAATTCTGAATAAAAGTTACAGAACTTGGTGGAGGAATTTAGGAGAGTATGTAAAGGAAAGAAATTCAAAATTGAACATAGGAAATGTCATGAGTAACAAAAATCTAGGCAATGAAAGATTAGGTATCAAATTGGAGGGAAGGAGTATAGAGGAAGTAAATGTGTTCCAATACAGCCTCTCTTCTCTTAACAGCGGAGTTCCGTTCCTAAGACCACGTCGGTAAACAAATTCGTTGCTAATCAAGGAGCATACTACGTATAATGGTAGTGGGTTTGTGTCAACCATCTTTGATATTGTTTTAATGTCACCTTTGCACCATTTATAACAGAATCCAGGCCTATGCAAATTCTATGCATTAGGTATTTGCAGGCATGAAATATCTGGAAAAACAGATGGGACGTGCAACTTTGACCACCCTAGAAAATGCCATGCCAATATGACAACAGGAGAATGCAACCTTCCTTCTTGTAAGCTTTTCCACCCTGAAATGTGTCACTCTTCAGTTCAGGAAAGACTGCTATAACTTATATTGCCAGGCACATCACCTAAAGGAGACAAGAAGATACAGAACATCCAGACCATGGGAAAACCTGGGTAGCCACAACCACTCCAGGGAAAGAGGTTTTTTAGCGCCAGGAAGGAAAAAAATCTGGCAGGAAATGACAAATTGTACACCAACTCTGCTCATTTCTGGAGTGGAATCACAGTTGATGGCCTCCACTCCAAAACAACAGATATTAGTACCAGGAAAAAATGACCCCTCCCATACCACCAATCCGACGACATTCATCTTTGCAAATAGTATACAGCAACGAACAATAAAATACCTTTTATCCGTGGACTGCTTACAGAGTCAGATGCAATGTTCGCGGTTTTCAGAGACCCCACATAAAGATCACTTTGGTTACAACCTATAAAGATTGAGAACCAAAATCTGGTCATTGTGTTTGTATACAAGCCTCTGGATGCAACTTCCCAACAATTCCAGGAACAGCTTTTGAAAATTGATCACTAGAAAATCTTTCAGCTCCTGCCCCCAACATCTTGCTCCTGGGGGATTTCAACCTATGGTACCTAAAATGGAGGAATGTAGCAGATATAACACCAGGAGGCAGCTCAGATGAAAACTCGCACACACACAAGCTTTTAAATCTCTGCACCAAATTCACCTTAAACTGGACCTCATCTTCACTAACAGTGATGATCTGCTACGAAATATTACCATATCAAAAACAATATACGTACTCAGATCACCACATAATAGAGGTACAGCCATGTATGCGCGGGGCCCCAGACCGACAAAATGTGATCAGTCACGAGGGAGCCTTCACCAAATTCAACTTCAATAACAAAAACATAAGGTGGGACCAAGTAAACCAGATCCTAAGTAATATAAACTGGGAAGATAGCCTAAGCAACACGGATCCAAACCTATGTCTAGAACAAATTAACTCTGTGGTGCTTGAGGTATGCTCAAGGCATATTCCTTTAAGGAAAAGGTGGAGAAGATGTAAACTAGAAAGAGAAGGCGCTCCTTATACATGCGAAGGTAAAGAATAACAGAGCGGCTAAAAGAGGCCAATATATCTGTAATACGTAGGGAGACACTGGTCAGAGAAATAGCAAACATCGAACTAAAGCTAAAGCCATAAATGAAATTGAAAGAAACCCAAAATATTTCTTTTCTTATTCCAAATCAAACTCGAGAACAACATCCAGTATTGGATCCCTACTTAAACGAGATGGGTCCTACACAGATGACAACAAGAAAATGAGTGAGTTACTCAAGTCCCAATATGACTCGGTTTTTAACGAGCTGCTAACCAGACAGAGTCGATGACCTAAATGAATTTTTATGAAAGAGACAGAATTTGGTAGACTTGAACCTATCTGATATTATCCGGACGCCAAATGACTTTGAAAAGGCGATAAATGACATGCCCATGCACTCTGCTCCAGGCCCAGACTCATGGAACTCCATGTTCATCAAGAACTGCAAGAAGCCCCTATCATGTCCTTTCAACATCCTATGGAGAGGGAGCATGGACACAGGGGTCATCCCACAGCTGCTAAAAACAACAGACATAGCCCCATTCCACAAAGGGGGCAGTAAAGCAATAGCAGAGAACTACAGACCGATAGCGCTAACGTCCCATATAAAAATCTTTGAAAGGGTTCTAAGGAGCAAGATCGCCACCCATCTAGATACCCATCAGTTATTCAACCCAGGGCAATATGGGTTTAGAGCAGGTCACTCCTGCCTGTCCCAGCTACTGGACCACTATGACAAGGTCCTGGATGCTCTAGAAGACAAACAAAATGCAGATGTATTATACACAGTCTTTGCAAAAATGATTTTGACAAGTGTGACCAGGTGTAATAGCACACAAAATGAGTGATAAAGGAATAACAGGAAAAGTTGGTAGATGGATCAATAATTTCCTAACAAATAGAACACAAATAGTAATAGTGAACAAAGTCTGAGGCGGCTATGGTGAAAACTCTGTTCCACAAGGCACAGTACTTGCTCTCAACTTGTTCCTCATCCTCATATCTGACATAGACAGAGATGTAAGCCACAGCACCGTGTCTTTCTTTGCAGATGACACCCGAATTTGCATGACAGTGTCCTCCATTGAAGACACCGGAAGACTCCAGGCAGACATCAACCAAATCTTTAAATGGGCCGCAGAAAACAATATGAAGTTCAATGATGAGAAATTTCAATTACTCCGATACGGAAAACGTGAGGAAATTAAAACTACAGTGGTACCTCGACTTACGATATTTTTTCATTCCAGAATGCTGTTCAAGTGCCATTACCAAACGAATTTATCTCCTTAAGAAATGTTGTAAAATAGACTAGTCCTTTTAGACCCCCAAAATTACAGTGGTACCTCGTAAGTCGAGGTACCACTGTATATCGGAGTATAAAACAAATTTCAACAGCACAATAGAACGAAAATCTAATGTAAAAGACCTGGGAGTGATCATGTCAGAGGATCTCACCTTCAAAGACCATAACATTGTATCAATTGCATCTGCTAGAAAAATGACAGGATGGATAATGAGAACCTTCAAAACTAGGGATGCCAAGCCCATGATGACACTCTTCAGGTCGCTTGTTCTATCTAGGCTGGAATATTGCTGCACAGTTTGCTGTTTCAGTCGGTGGGAGTAGGGGTTCATCTGGTTTTGTTAATTTGATTGTTCATTTATTAGTAAAATTAGTGCTTTATATTTCTTTCTCATTGTTTTGTGCATGTAAAACTATAGTTAATCTTTAAAAAAATGTACTTTTTGTTAATATTTTTGGGTGTCTGGAATGAATTAGTAATTGTATTTACATTAATTCTTTTGGGAAATATTATTTCGGTTTTCGGCCAACCTTCTGGAACAGATTACGGCTGATAACCGAGGGTCCACTATATATTGTAATAAACAGAATACAGTGGACCCCGACTAATGAAAGGCCCATATAACGAAAAAATTGTGTAACGTAAGCTTTTTTTCGCTTTCGTGTAGCGAAAATGGGCTCGTGTAGCGAAACGTATTAGACCTGTCCGCCTGCTCCGCGCCTACCCTTCGCAGGACGCCAGTGAAGTGTTTACCATTGAGAGAACATTACCCAGCGCGCTCTTTCAAACATTCACAATACATTTGGTGTCTTTTTTGGTGGTTTAGTGATTGTCACTGTGAAATAAGTCACCATGGGTCCAAAGAAGCTTCCTAGTGGCATCCCAGTGGTAGCATTCATGCAGGGAGTGTAGCATTCATGCAGGGAGTGTAGCATTCATGCAGGGAGTGTAGCATTCATGCAGGGAGTGTAGCATTCATGCAGGGAGTGTAGCATTCATGCAGGGAGTGTAGCATTCATGCAGGGAGTGTAGCATTCATGCAGGGAGTGTAGCATTCATGCAGGGAGTGTAGCATTCATGCAGGGAGTGTAGCATTCATGCAGGGAGTGTAGCATTCATGCAAGGAGTCTAGCATTCATGCAGGGAGTGTAGCATTCATGCAGGGAATGTAGCATTCATACAGGGAGTGTAACATTCATGCAGGGAGTGTAGCATTCATGCAGGGAGTGTAGCATTCATGCAGGGAGTGTAGCAGGCATGCAGGGAGTGTAGCAGGCATGCAGGGAGTGTAGCAGGGATGCAGGGAAACAGGCGCCAGAAACAGAGGACTGTGGACAGTTATTTTCTGTGACTGGGTTCTAGTGACTCTCAAGCTGGTCCTAGTGGGATTAAAAGACCAAGAAGGGAAGTAACCCCAGAGAGGAACTTGTTACCTGAAGTCCTTTTGGAGGGGGATTCCCCTTCCAACCACTAACACCCTGCCCCTGTCATCCTCCCTATCTTCCAGATGCCTGCAACTCTTCAATTATGTAAGTAAATGTATATATATATACAGTGGTCCCCCGAGTAACAAACCCCGGAAATCGTACAGTTATGTAAGTATAATATTGTAAGTGCTTGTGGAAGTGTATTTTTGGAGGCCTGAAATAGACTAACCTACGTGACATTATTCCTTAAGGGAGTAAATTCGTTCGGTAATGGCACTTGAGCAGGCTTCTGGGATGAAGTTTTTTTGTTACTCGGGGGACCACTGTATATTGTTTTTTATTATTTAGTATGTGAATATTTTTGGGTGGAACGGATTAATTGTATTTACATTATTTCTTATGGGAAATAAGGTTTTGAATTACGAAAGTTTCGTGTTGAGAAATAGCTCCTGGAATGGATTAATTACGTTAGTCAAGAGACCACTGTAGAGGAAATCAGCTCTAATATACATTACAGGTGGCTCTCCACATTCGCGAGTTCCACTTTCGCAAGCTTCGAACATTTGCGAATGCCCAGCCGCCCAATCATATGTTGAGGGCTTTGAAGGTGATGAGCGACATTGATAGGAGCATAATTCCCTACAAAACTCTGTTTGTAGATATGAAGAAACGGTCTCAGTTGCCCATCACAATGTTCTTCACAAGGAAGCCTGCCACTACAATCCCCATTCCTTTACCCAAGGTCCTATTGAAGCTAAAACCTTGGATAGTTTCAAATTTAGGTTGAGTGGGACTTGCATGTGAGTAAATAGAAATATCTAAACTTATTGCCTATACTTGGCAGGTCCTTCACAAATCCAACCCACTAACAGAATAAACGCTATCCAAGCAATAAGCTTTGATAATTCTATTTACTCACGTGCAAGTCCCACTCAAATCCAACCCCTATCACTCTTGTATTTATCCAACCTAAATTTGAAACTACCCAAGGTTTTAGCTTTGATAGGACCTTGGGTAGCTTTAAAAAGAGATTGGACAAATATACGAGTGGGAGGAGCATTATGTATATACAATACATGTACGTATGTATTTTACGATGCTTTCATGTGTTTTATGATTGTTCATGGTTCAGTAGGTTAAGGAAGCAGTATTGTTAGACTAAGTAAATGCTATTATTATATTTCCCTACAATATATTTGTGCACCAAACATTCGCGAATTTTCAACATTCGTGAGGTTCTTTATCCCCTATCCCTCGCGAATGTTGAGAGCCACCTGTATTTAGTTATGCATACTGGTCAGAGAGCCCATCGTAAGTCTGAGTCATCGGTAAACGAGTATGTCGCTAAGTGAGGAGAGGCTGTACTTGGGAGTGGACTTGGTGTCGGTGTCTGTCTGTGTGAAAGGTAAACCATAGAATAGAAGAGGGAGAAAAAAGGTGGGTAGTGCATTAAGGCATCTATTGAAATGAATGTTATCCATGGAAGCAAAATGGGGAATGTACCAGAATATAGGGGTACAAACACTTATATTGGTAGTAAGCAAGGGAGTTTTTAATGTTGCTGTGGAGGAGGCTGGAGGTGTCTTGTGTGAAGGCAAGGGGTTGTGTGAATATATGCAGAGAATCCAGAGCATGGAGGTTAGAAGGTGTAGGGTTACCAAAAGTATGTTTCAGAAGACTGAGGAGTGATTATTTGAGATAATGGCGGCAAAACAGAATGACTAGGAGTGTGTACAATTCTGGGGGGAAGGGAAGGAGTAAGGTTGTTCCAGGGGGGGATGGAGGGAGGGGGGTAAAGGATGCTTTGAGTGCTAGGAACTTGAACATCCAACAGGCCTCATTGTCTCCATAATCACTTTACTGCTGTTAGTTACCTACCACCTATACTATACATTTGCAACATTTTTTCCTTTATTACAAAAAACTCATTTGTAATAAAGGACTGTTCGGGATAACAATAAAATCTCAGATTTCCAATATTTATTATATTATATTAATATAAAAACATATAATCTGAATAAAAAAATCTTATAATCTGTGTAAAAACATATTTATATACACAAAATCATAGTACGTACAATAAAATATCACAAGTAAATCATATACTTAGTGCTTATCAAGTCGCTGCCATCTTCAAGTGTCACGCAGGACACTACCCTACCTCGTCATGATACGCCTTCTCCACCGTGTCCTCAGACACCCTTGTCTCTGTGTTACACACGCCATCGCTCAGTGTCACACGACACCTTCTCTGTGCCACATGGCACGCCCCCCATCATGAACCCATTCTCTAGTGAAACCTGCGCACCGCGTCTTGACACACCAAATACACGACTCCGGGTAAACACAAACTCCGGGTAAACACAAACTCCGGGTAAACACAAACTGTACTTTTCAGGTACAACTCTCAGGTACAACAATTTCTTCAGGTACATAATTTCAGGTACAACAGTCTGTCGCTGCCGTCTCTGTCGCAGGACACGTACACTCTCCAAGGTGCAGGTACACTCTCCAAGTGCAGGGGAGAGTCTACTGAACACTCTCCAGTGGTGTATGTGGAGAGTCCGGTTAACACTCTCCAGTGGTGTATATGGGAGAGTCTGGTTAGCACTCTCCATGGGAGAGTCTGGTTGACACTGTCAGTCCAGCCGGCTCAGCGGTCCAACATTGGATCTGATGGTACCCAGTGGAACCGCTGGCCGGCAGGTAACCTACCTAACAGCCATGTTAGGTAGGAGGCCGTAACATCCTTCCTCCATCATTACATTTTTATTTCGCTAAGATGAGAATTCCTCAGCTGGTGTACGATATCAAGGGCTAAATTCAAGGACCAAATGGCATGTACAGGAGCCCTAGGCCAAGGTTATTGAGCCAATTGTCAGCATCCTGGAAAGGTTCCAATCAATGGCAAGTGTATGGTGTGAGAATGACAAGTTGTAGTTGATAAAAATGCACACACAGCAGTTGGAAACTTTACCGAGACTACATATCACCTGAGCAGCAGGCTTCGTCAAGTCAGGTATAGCATGCTTTGCAGGTAAGCCAAGTCTTGGTAAACTTTCCAGCTCCTGCTGAAGTTTTTCACTACAACATTTGCCATATTGCTTCCCTCTCTACCCCATCAGATCATTTTTTTTTTTAAACACATTGACAATTTCCCACTGAGGCAGGGTGACCCAAAAAGAAAGAAAAACTTTCATCATCATTCAAAACTTTCACCATCACTCATACATAATCACTGTCTTTGTAGAGGCTCTCAGATATGACAGTTTAGATGTCCCTCCAAACTGCCAATATCCCAAACCCCTCCTTTAAAATGCAGGCATTGTACTTCCCATTCCCAGGACTCAAGTCCGGCTAACTGATTTCCCTGAATCCCTTCACAAAATATTACCCTGCTCAAGCTCCAACAGCTTGTCAGGTCCCAAAAACCAAAGATAAAATATTATTATAATCAAAACTAAGCACTAAATCCTCCCCATCAGATAATGCTATCAAATACGTACAGTAACATCTTTAATGTGCTTATAACCAAACCATTTCAACTTCATTCCTCCCTGTACAGTGGACCCCCGGTGTTCGTCCTGCTCAAAACACGCTTTTTTATGTAAGTGTATTTTTTTAAATGCTTTTATAAGTGTAGTTTTGGGGGTCTAAAAGGACTAGTCTACTTTACATTATTTCTTAAGGGAATAAATTCGGTTGGTAATGGCACTTGAACAGCATTCTGTTACGAAAAATGGACGAACACCGGGGGTCCACTGTATTATCCTTTTTTATACCACCATACTGACCTATTTTTTCATTCCTTATAAGTATGCATTATAAGGAGTTGATTGACATGATTAGTAGAATGTACTGGTCCAATGTGTGTTTCCATCTGCCACAGCCTGAGATGTTTATTTGCGGACGAGTTTGAGGAGATCCACCGCTATGCGGCTCAGCTTCAGGTGTCAGCTTGTCACTTGTAGCATGGTAATAGTTCAGATCTGAAAGCAGTTAGAAATGATTTTAGAAAAGTAGTTAATTAGCTAAGTTCTGGAGCCTGAGCATAAAATTATTTTGTTTGCAATAGAGGCAAATTTTGTTGTCAGCTAAATTTGGTGTCTCACATTATTATTACAGTATTATAATAATAAAAACTAAGTACTACACCCACCAGGGTCATACAGTTCTGCAAGGTAGAGTGTCTGAACTGTGTCTTATGTTTGATCTGAAACTAGCGAGGGTGGAGAGTATAACAGAGGTAGAGTGCTAAGGGAAATATAATCAAAGGTTGTGTAATAAATCTGTTGCTGTCAAAAAGTCAAAGAGGGAGTCTGTGTTAAAGTTGGGGACGTCAGCGAGGAGAGAATATAAAGTGTGGGTGTTTGAGTGGTGACGACGTCGGAGGTAAATTCTGCGTGCTCACTGATAAATAGAACAATCCTTTGGCACACTATAGATTTTTGTATATGGGTTTGATAGTATCTAAAATACAGCCTCTTCTCACTTAACGACGGAGTTCCGTTCTTAAGACCACGTCATTAAACAAATTTGTCGCTAAGTGAGGAGCATACTATAATGGTAATGAGTTTGTGACAACTATCTTTGATATTGTTTTAATGTCACCTTTGCACCATTTATAACATTTCTGGTATATTTTTAAATGTTTATACAGTAGTGTACTGTAGTATATTGAAATAAACAGAATAGAGGAAATCAGCTCTAATATACGTACATTATTTAGGTATGAATACTGGTCAGAGAGCCCGTCATAAGTCCAAGACATCGGTAAACTAATACGTTGCTAAGTGAGGAGAAGCTATACAGTAGATGCCTCACTAAGGCTTGTAATATCAGTGTGGATGATTTTTATGCTTGATATATTTATTTATTTTAATTTCATGCTAGAGATACTTTATTTTTTCTAGACACTGTTTCATGTTAGATGTACTGTATTTTATGATTGTGTTTTATTTTAGCTACAGTATATGTATATATGGTGTATACGGTGTGTATTAGAAAAAATCTAATGTTTTTTCTATTCATGCAGAATGATGACAGTGATGAACGTGGGCTTTTGGAAAAGATTGCCGCTCATGCAGACATATGTAAGTGCAACCCTTGTCGCTGTGATCCCTCAAGAGGCAATGAATGCTCATGCAATGCCATTGCTGACGTAGACTCGCCTGCAGTCCGGAAAACTCCATCACCGATTGCAAATAAATATTCTCCTTCAAACCCCATTCCATCATCTCTTAGCATGAACCAAACATTGAAAAAAAAAGAGGTTTACCAAGAACCTGTCACAGAAACTCCAATTAATACTTCTGCAAGTCATTTGAAAAGTGTTTTTGAAGTGAAAACTGAAATGAATAATAAAAATTCAGGTAACTTAAAGGATGACATTAACGTACCTTCAGTGTTAGTAACGGATTCAGATTCAAGACGTTCTAATTGTTCTACAGCAGTGGTAAATACTTCTGAAGTTATTGATCAGGCAAGATCCTTGGAAACTCCAGATAGTCAAATTTCTGTAGAAGAGTTTCTACGTGAAACAGTCGGCCTTAACTCTTCTACAGCACACACTACACAAGGACCAAATAGGTCTGTTCAGTCAGGCATAGAGTCATTACTACCAGGGCCTTCTGGACGGCACAGCTCGGCTTCTGCTTTTTCCAGCCTAGCTAATTTAGATGATATGAGCACTTTGGCCTCACCATCAATGGAAGACTTGATTGTCTCCCCTTTATCCCATGGTACTGTGTTTGGTACAGCAGATAAGTGTAATGTGACTGGGCTTAACTCTTCAGGAGGGCTGAGTAGTGACAGCACGTCGATGGATCACACATTTGATATGGATATGACAACAACAGATTTATCAACAGATTTTCCTTTTTCCTCACCAAACATGATAGAAGCTTTACTAACAGATGATATGGGAAGTTTGTCTACATTATCGTCCCATCATTCAGCCAGTAATAACTCTTCACACACTTTTGTCACCACTGTCACACCATCAGCTGCTAGTGCTGTTACATCATCAGTTTCATCACATGCTTCACAGCTAGTGCAACACCCTCAGATATCTACACCTGCAAGAGACAGTGCACCCAATAATGCTATAAATACGGTAAGCTTAAAGGCATCGTCTCCGGCTTGCTGTGGATACTTTGATCTTCAGAAGGAAAACCAGCATCAAGCAGTATCTCAAGACTGCTGTAGACAATGGGGTAAGGCCAAATCATGTTGCTCCTCACCCTCTACTGTCTCTTCACATAACTGTTGTACCCCACCGTCCACTTCAGTGTCTTCAAGCTGCTGCCGCTCTAGTGCACCAGGAAATACCTGGTGCAGATCGACACAGTCTCTCATAACCTCGCTGTCATGCTCTTCACATTTGGAAAATATGACAGGCTCATGCTGTGCTAATAAAAACTCGTTATCATCTTCTAGCTCTAATGCTCCTACAGCAAAGTCATCCTTGCCAGTATCAGATCTCAGTAGTCACCAGGCAAAGCAAAACACATCAAACTCTCAGAACCTTCAACATTCACAACTTCACGCTTCATCGTCATGCAACTCGCAGCATCATGCACCCTTAAATGAAGAGCACTCCTCATCTTGTGTTCCCCATGATCACCAAGATCACCATCATGCTCACCACCACTTACTTGAACCTCACCATAATCATTCAAAGCATGACCATCAACACCACTTTCCTAAAGTAGAAAACCAGCATGAACATCGCCAACCCGAATGCCATCACCATCACACTGATCCTAAATTGCAACACCATCATTTAGAGTCAAAACATCAGTCTCATCACATAAAAACAGAATATCATCACCACCACCATTCAGAGCCTGATCAACAACAGTTTCACGGGAACTATGGAGGTGGCACAGAATCCCGAACGAGTGATACTCGTCATAATTCTGGCTTAGATCTGGTACTAAGGAAGGAAGATGACGATTCTTGCTGTGTTGTTATTTGCACCAACAAGTTACAAATGCTGAGAAATGTGTTGGCTAAATGTGAGTGTACAGATCACGAGCGCTCTGCAGGTCCAGTGGACTTGCAGGCCCTCCTGAATGATGCCTTGATGGAGTGGGAAACCTCAGAGCCAAGTAATACGGTTCAGTCATTTAGCAGCATCCAGTCAACCCCACCCAACCCACAGGCTTCTGATGCTACCATAAACTGGCAATAGTATATTTTACGTCTTACGAATAATACAAACACAGTGTACATATTTGCTGCTTAAATGAAATTATATTTGAAGATCTTTACTTCAAAAACAGGTTTCAGTAGATGTGTGTACTGTACTCTAAGATTCTTGGTAGTAGAGTGTTACATCAGCTGTGCCTCTCCTCATATCTCGTAATACCCTTCCTTATACTCCATCTCTTACCCTCTTCAAGGAGACTAAGCTGGTGAAGGGCTCTTGATCCGTGGAATAGGAAGTAACGTTCTCCCCTCTCAGCTGAAATTTGATTACCACCCATTCCCCAGGTGTTGTACGACCCTTATGGGTTTAAAACTTCCCCTCGACTATACAATACTACTCAACCTCTTCCCCTCTTACATCTCTCTCTGCCATGTAGTGCTGAAGGACTTACAATTTTAGCACCTTCCAAGAATAATAATTGGTACTAAAACAACCTGTGATCATCTTCCCAGAATAATGATAATTGCTAGTATAATAACCTATGATCATACCTCAGGTGAAAGATATTAATAAAAGTTACAAAGATTAGCAAGGTTACATGAAAAATTTCACGTGGTTGTGTAAGAGTAGGCAGTAGATTGTTAGTTTTTTTATTGTGCTGTAATTTTTTTAAAAGTAGTTTTCATATGAAGTACCTATTCTAATTAGAAGAAAAAATTAGCATAAGAAAATTTATAAATATGTTTCAAGGGATAAACAATTATTGTAAATACTCAGAACAGAAATAAAAGAAGAATATTTATTCAGAATTAATTGAAACAGCATTGTGTTGTTCAAAATTTGAATTTTGTTTATTTTCACTGGTTGCAAAGCGAAGTGTAATTCTCCTCCAATGACTATTCTCTGGTATCATCATTCATTTAACTATTGTGATGAGTCTTGCCTTACTATCTGGCAATTATCTTCCCTGTATTTAATGCCTGCTTATCATTTCTGCTTGTCCAAACTTTGTCTGTGATCAGCATTTGTGCAATTTTGTACAGAGAGTTTATATAAAAATACATATTCAATTATCTGTTAAAAGAAATAATATATTAATGCTCACAGTTAAGGAATCATTGGGGAAAAATTTATAACCCCTTGATTTAACTTTTAAATAATATACTATATTGTAATATTTTTAAATAATATTAGTGTAGCATATTGTTATAAATTTGCCTTGAGTTTCAGTGATAATATATGAAATTTGAAGAAAAAGAGAGGCATAATAATATGTTTATATCTTTTATGTTATTGTAGACGAGTTCTTGAAATTGAATTAAATGCAGATGTCAGTTTCGTAGTGATTAAGCTCTTTGTAGAAATTTTGACTTTTGACAGTACGAGAAGAAGCTTAGGGCACTTGTGTTGCACTAGCGAATGTGTTGAATGCTGTTTGGAAACCACTGTTAATACGTACAAGATGCGTCTGTCGGAATTATATACAAAAACAAGTCATCGGCCACACTGCTGCTTTAGTTATGAGATGTTAAAATGCAGTTATTCTTTGTACTTTGGTATATTAAACTGTACTTCACATTAAGATGGTGTAGGTTTGGTCATTTGAATGAGGCCTTCCACTTTATTATGAAACTTACCAAGGTTTTATACGCTATACCATACCTTGTTTATGTGGTCTTGAAATCATGACCTAGATTGTATATTAACAACTTGTATAGAAAGTATTATTACTGTTATTATTATTATAATGTGTTTATTTGCCCTCTGTGAGGATACACAGCTAATACAGTAGACCCCCGTATTTGCGGATTCGGTTTCCGCAGTTTCAGTTATCCACGGTTTATTGTGGCCTGGAAATAACCCTCAATTTTGCTGAATGGCCCCAAAGTGCTAAATATATAGTGATGATGGCAGTTCTTCAAAGCCAAAAAAGTGCTAATTCTTGACTTATTGTGCATAATTTATCAAACTAATTCGTGACTTATTGTGTGTAATTTATCAATTAAACTTTGCCATGGTATTATGTAAACGAAAAACTACCTAGGGTTCACTACTATTCACGGTTTCATGTATCAATGGTAGCTCTTGGAACGTATCCCCCGTGGATACGGGGAAACTACTGTATGCTCTAGTTAAACCAGTTGAAGTGCTGAATTTAGTGCAGCTTCTCTTCACTTAACGACGGAGTTCCATTCCTGAGACCTTGTCGGTAAACGAATTCGTCGCTAAGTGAGGAGAATAATATAATTGTGGTGGGTTTGTGTCAACCATCTTTGATATTGTTTTAATGTCACCTTTGCACCATTTATAACATTTCTGGTATATTTTTAAATGTTTATACAGTAGTGTACTGTATATTGAAATAAACAGAATAGAGGAAATCAGCTCTAATATACATTTAGGTATAAATACTGGTCACGGAGCCCGTCGTAAGTCTGAGGCGTCGGTAAACAAGTACGTTGCTAAGTGAGGAGAGGCTGTACTTATACATTATGCAAGTTGGAATTTGAATGAATTTTTGCTGAAAGTTAAGGTAATCCCGGTAACTGTACGCTTTCTTATACAGAATCTCCACTTAAGGGTATATTCACTTAAATATCAATCTTTCTGAATTAATTTGACTTTTGAGCAGTGTTTATGGTGAAATTTTTGTTTTAGAAGTTTTATATTATACAGTGTATTTTTTGATGCAGACAAATTTATTTTTTGTCTGCTGTAATAATGTAATTTTCTTATATATATATATTATACAATAGATAAAATGATTTTGATAATCTGTTCTGGAATTTAAGAGATTTCCTTGACCTTTTCCTCATATGTGGCAGAGTTTTTCGTCCTTAACAACTAAGCCGCTCCTTCCAGGGATATTCCCTTGCTACAACAAAGGGTCTGTTGAGGCAAAGATTTGGTCTTCTTCACCCATCCCTTGAATTTAATCTACGTGCCTCCAACCCTTTGCTTTTGACTTCATTAATAATAATAATAATAAATAATAATAAATTTCATTTCTATGAGTACATTATACAGTGGACCCCCGAGTAACGAACACCCCGGAAATCATACAATTATGTAAGTATAATATTGTAAGTGCTTTTGGAAGTGTGTTTTTGGGGGTCTGAAATAGACTAACCTACATGACATTATTCCTTAAGGGAGTAAATTCGTTCGGTAATGGCACTTGAGCAGGCTTCTGGAATGAAGTTTTTACGTTACTCGGTGGTCCACGGTACAGCTTACACATACCTAGCAGACATCAATGATATATATAGGTATATAGGAAGCCCCCTGGTTATGCAGAGCATTTCGGGCAACTTGGGTTAATCTTGTCCCCAGGATGCCACCCACACCAGTCAGCTAACACCTATGTACCTACTTGCTGCTAGGTGAACAGGGACAGCAGGTGTCTTAAGGAAACATGCCCAATGTTTCCACCCATACCAGGGATCAAACCAAGGATACTCAGTGTGAGAGCTGAGTGCACTACCGAGTGGAAATAATTTCCTCCTTTGTGAAATCCGGCCCCTAGGTAGATGGGAAGAGGAATCATTGTCATAACTGTTCTAATGTAGCTTCCATTGATAGTGCTAAGGTGATCATTTCATTTCACCCAATGGAAAGTGGATCATCTCAGGGCTTGTCAGGTGACCTTCTAGTGAGACACTGGGTAGCTATATCGTAAAGCATAAGAAACAGGTAAAAAACTTAGACTATGTCAGAGGCTGTTACAATGGACCCCCGACTTTCGAACATTCTTCATTACAGAATGCTGTTCAAGTGCTGTTACCAAACGAATTTATTCCCATAAGGAATGATGTAAATTAGATTAGTCCATTTCAGACCCCCCAAAATTACACTTATAAAAGCACTTACAATAATAAACTTACATAAAAGGGCGAGTTTGGAGTGTTCGAATAGCGAGGGTCCACTGTATTTGGAAAATGCAATAAGGAAAATGCTGCAGAATCGGGAAAATGACACAGTGGACTATGAGAACTTAAATAAAAAAGGAACAAGAGAAGCAATGCCAATCTCGATACTTTTAAAATCACTTGTGCTCTCATGACTTGAGTATTGTTCTGTGCTCACAATGCATTTCTAGGCAGGAAGGAGAGTACTGCTAGAAAATCAGTCTATATGAAGTGCCTTTATGCCAATGAGAGGCTCTTCATCCAAGGAATTAACTTGTGCTTCCCTTTTTGGAATGAACCTGATTATCTCCCATTCCACCTATCACTGTATACAGAAGGTGGATTTAGTGTTCGCCCTATGAATGTAATAATAATACTCTTTTTGAAACCAACCTGATTACTTCCTACTCTATAGATTTTTTTATGACCTCTACAAGAATGAGAACTTTCCCTAATAAGGCCCCTCAAGGGCCTTGATGCTGGGGAGGAATTCTTGACCTAAGAAGCTATTTATCCTTCCTTTAGAGTGAACCTGATTGCTTCTCATTCCCTAAATGCTCTAAGACCATTTTTGGTTTACCACCGGATTACTGATGGCACCGGATAACTGATTACCGGATTAGTTATGGCCGACCTGTAGTAACAATTAATATCTGTATTTCCTAATGACTCTTATGTGTTTAGTGATTTTCATGAAGAAATTCTCAGTTTATCATGAGGAAATTGTGACTCCCTCTTTGACATTTTGTCAGCAACAGCATTATTACACCAACTTTGATTATATTTTCTCTTTAGCACTCCTCACTAACCTTACTGACTCTGTCCCTTCCATACTCACCCTCGTTGGTTTCTGATCTTCATATATTTCACAATACAGGAGGGCCCCTCCTTATACAGCAGGTTAGGTTTCGGGCTACTGCTGTACAGGAGGGCCCTGCTTATACACCAGGTTAGGTTCTGGGCTACTGCTGTACAGGAGGGCCCCGCTTATACAGCAGGTTAGGCTCCGGGCTACTGCTGTACAGGAGGGACCTCATTATACAGCAGGTTAGGTTCCGGGCTACTGCTGTACAGGAGGGACCTCCTTATACACCAGGTTAGGTTCTGGGCTACTGCTGTACAGGAGGGCCCCGCTTATACAGCAGGTTAGGCTCCGGGCTACTGCTGTACAGGAGGGGCCTCCTTATACACCAGGTTAGGTTCTGGGCTACTGCTGTACAGGAGGGCCCCGCTTATACACCAGGTTAGGCTCCGGGCTACTACCTTTATTTTTTCACTGCAGCTCCTATGGACGAGTCGCCACTGGTATCATATATTAAGTGAGCAATAGAGATAGGCATAAAAAATGCATATGTATAGTACACACATTACTTACCTTAATATATTTTTGTTTTTAGCTTATAGTGAGTGGTGAATATATTTATTGTAGGAAGTCTGAATAAATGAAGAATGGGAATAATTGAAAACCGCCGCATTAGTGAAGCACTGTAGAGTGAGGCCCGCCTGTATTTCACATTACACAACCCTCATGTAGCCATAGTATTGTGCAGCAGGACTTTCATCATCGTCTCCCCAGAGGACAGTAACATGAGAGGGACGGTGCTCGAGGCTGCTTCACAACTGACGAATCAACAATGACTGAATCGTAAGTTGACACAAATTGTGGATTGTGATTTGGTCCAAGATGGACTTGGGACCGGGATATTTGTGTATTGTTCCAGTCACAGTATCATGCATTTTTGTTCTTCAGCAGTGCTGTATGGCCCGTACGGGTTTAGCCACTTGCCTTGATTATAGCAATACTTTAACAATCATTCCAAACTTCAAAATCGTGTAAACGAATGATGGATGGAACCTGAATAACTCCCATTCTTCCCCCACCTCCAATCCACTAAGCCCTACGGGTTTAGTGTTTCCCTGTGAACGTAATAGTAATATGAACGAATAAAGATGGTATCAGTTATAAGGCAAACAGACCAAAAGAGAAGATAAAGAACAGCTTCTCGGGCTGCAGAAAATATGAAGTTCAATGATGAGAAATTTCAATTACTCAGATATGGAAAACGTGAAGAAATTAAAATCTCATCGGAGTACAAAACATATTCCAACCACACAATAGAGTGAAAAACTAATGTCAAAGACCTGGGAGTGATCATGTCAGAGGATCTCACCTTCAAGGACCATAACACCGTAGCAATTGCATCTGCTAGAAAAATGACAGGATGGATAATGAGAACCTTCAAAACCAGGGATACCAAGCCCATGTTGACACTTTTCAGGTCGCTTGTTCTATCTAGGCTGGAATATTGCTGCACACTAACTGCACCTTTCAAGGCAGGTGAAATTGCTGACCTAGAAAATGTGCAGAGAACCTTCACGGCACACATAACTGCGATAAACCACCTCAATTACTGGGAACGCTTGAAGTTCCTAAACCTGTACTCCCTAGAACGCAGGCGGGAGAGATACATTATTATATACACGTGGAAAATTCTCGAGGGATTAGTACGAAACTTGCACACGAGAGTCACTCCCTACGAAAGCAAAAGACTCGGCAGGCGATGTAACATCCCCCCAGTGAAAAGCAGGGGTGCCACTAGCACGTTGAGAGACAACACAATAAGTGTCAGGGGCAACAAGACTGTTCTACTGCTTCCCAGCATACATCAGAGAATGAACAAATAGAGAGCGTGTCTGTCTCGCGCCCATCAGACGGAGGATCAAGCCTCCACAAAGTATTGCGCTGAATAACCCAAATAGGTTTAGCGCTTAACATGAATTAAAATAAAATAAAAATAAATAATTCAGTTCTTTCACTGTGCATCCCGATTCTCTCATCCATCCTTTCGATTCTCTCCCTCCTGTCTCTCGTTTCCTTCTCTTCCCTCCTCTTCTTCCTATCTCTTCTCCCCTCTCGCTTCCTTGCTTTCCTTACTCTCTCTTCCAGCTTTTCTCTCCCACTTCCCGGCTATTACTTCCCGCTAGCCACGGCTCTCTTCCCGCCGCCGTGGCGTCAATATCTTGCGTACAGATGTGTCTCCTCATGCCTGAGTTCAGAGCAAACACGTCCTTCCCGGTGCCGGAAAGTAGCGCTCTCTCTCTCTCTCTCTCCTGCTAATGGAGCAGCAGCGACTCCCAACCTTATGTACTCAAGCCTGGAGTAAGCCCAGCGCACTAGTGTTTACGAAGCCGGAGGAATGAATATTCCAAGAGTAAGAATGTATGAAGCCAGGGAGTAACTACCACGTTACAGGAAATGCTTAATTTAAATGTGTCGAGTTGTCCTGCTCTTAAAACACTGCAAGTTTTATTATTATACTGGAGGGAGAGAGGGAGAGAGAGGAGAGAGAGAGAGAGAGAGAGAGAGAGAGAGAGAGAGAGAGAGAGAGAGAGAGAGAGAGAGAGAGAGAGAGAGAGTGTGTCTGCTGGTAGCATCTCATTAGAGCAGGAAAAGACCAATAGGGTGTGGTAGTCTTTAGTGTAGGCACTATGAGGCCGCCGGTTTAGAAAGGTATTTTTGGGCGTTTTCCTCTCATTTTCAACCTCTCCTCATCTCTCTCTCTCTCTCCTCCCTCTCCACTATACACGAGAGCATATTTTGCTCTGAATCTCCGTTATTCAGCGCTTCCGGGAATGAGAGGTAATCTGATTCGATTAATTGAAGGGAAGGTAACTGAAATTCTGTTGATCAAAAGCACATACCCGGAGAATCACAGAGAATTACTAAACTTGAAGTTACCAAACACAACGCCCGTGTGGTGGTAGTGGTTGGGGTAGTTGGTGGTAGTGGTGTTGGTGGGGGTAGTGGTGTTGGTGGGGGTAGTGGTGTTGGTGGGGGTAGTGGTGTTGGTGGGGGTAGTGGTGTTGGTGGGGGTAGTGGTGTTGGTGGGGGTAGTGGTGTTGGTGGGGGTAGTGGTGTTGGTGGGGGTAGTGGTGTTGGTGGGGGTAGTGGTGTTGGTGGGGGTAGTGGTGTTGGTGGTGGTAGTGGTCGTGGTGGGGGTGGTGATAGCACGAAGGTGGGAGATGATAGGATTTGGTCTTCTGAGGGGTACGGTAGTTTCAGTTCTTTGGATCAAGAGCGCTTCACAAGCGTCAAGGGTTTGCTAATAACGACATTGATAACTGGAAGACCATTTATCATAAGTCATCCAAAGGCCGAGGTTTATCAAGGCCTTTACCTCTCCACTTGTTAATACTGAGCTTAAGGTGAAGCCTCGTAATAATGACTTTCCTTCTAACACTGTTTACCCTTCGAGGTTTACTAAATTGTTAACCAAGAGTTTGCAGTGTAAAGAAAAAGCCACGCCCTAAATCAGAATTGCAGCCTTTTGGTCAAGTGTGTCTCTAGTGTGAAGAAACAAGGCAGGAAAACAAGTCTCTGGAAATACGCTCTTTCTGACATTATCTGTAATAACACCCAGGTTCCTGGAGTGTGTGTGTGTGTGTGTGTGTGTGTGTGTGTGTGTGTGTGTGTGAGGAGATCCTTCCCAAACACACACACCCACCCACACACATTTATTTCTCCTTCACATCCTCCACAAGCCCTCAAGTCTTGCTTCTCTACTTCAAAACAACTGAACATGACTCAATAAACACCAGATTTAGGGAGAGTAGTTACGTACAACGCTATGGTAACATCCACCCGTATTTCATTGTCTACTGACTAGTCAATGTTGAGCGAGGTGAGGAGTGGGAATGGAAGGTGAATGAGGGGAGTAGGGATGGAAGGTGAAAGTGATGAGTGCGGATGGGAAAATGACTAGATGAATTAAACGCGTCAGTGTGGGTCCTCTTACACCATAAAGGACCTAGCTAAAAAGAAAGCCATAACGACGAAGGCACTGCCATCATGTACACATGTGAGGATTGTGATAAGTTTTCCGAAGTCTCATGAGACCTGAACACGAGGGTTAACGAACACACAAATGCCTGCCAGAGAGATGACACGAACAATCCCTCCACTATTCACTACAACACGGAAGAACCATCTGCTGATTTTTCCCGATTCCTGTCTAGTTACCAAGGAAGTTGCGCGTGGCATTTGATCTGATTGCCACCACTAAATACCAATCACACAAAAGTCAGGTTCATTTTTAACTTCAGAAAGACAGGTCAAATTTATTCTCAACAGACGTGATATTGCTATTGCATAACACTATGTGAAGTAGTAATGCAGTCGGTCCACTGCCCTAGCTTAAAAAAATCTATATTTTGAAGCTGTATATAATACACTGTATTTAGTCCGTAGTGGACAAAACTTTTCAGTAAATGAGAAAAACTGTTTATTGTGTCTTATTTCCCTGATTGCGTTTAAACTAGTTGATTCCTAGCTCTCGGCCACGCTCTTCAATTAATCCACTTCATGGCACGTCATACCAATTCATAAAATTGTACATGCTTGCTTAAGCTATGGTTGGACGCAAACAATTCGTCTTTCCATCCCCACTTCTCTCAGCCAACGCTGCCCAGATAGTGAAACACGGATGGCCGCTACCGTAGAGTTTTACACACTTCGCGCGTCTGGTTACCGAGTCTCAGTTGAGTCAGGTTCAGCTATTTTGAAATTGGGAAGCAAGTTGTGTGGACATACGAAGGTGTTGAGGACGATGTGAAGTTGTGGAGGATGTGTGGGCGTATTAAGATGTTGAGGGTGTGTAGGCAAGCTGAAGATTCATTGGCTCTCCTCAAATCCCCATCCCCAAAACACATTCTAAAAACGCTCACACTTCCACTATTTCCTCCTCACATCCACAGATCCTCTACACGCCCACGTCAAAACAGCTGAACTTTATGCAGGTGGCAGGTACTGTGGCGTATGATCACTGTTAATGTACTCTTCCATCCTTCTGTGTTTCATTATTTGGTCTGAGAGGATAGTAGTGGGGACAGGAAGATGATTGAGGGAACAAAGCAATCAGTTGAGAGTAAGAAATACAGAGCGATAAATAGAAAGTAGTATGAATAAAAATGTGACAGATGACACTAAACTGACTACAGAAAGGTGACAGATGACACTAGACTGGCTACAGAAAGGTGACAGATGACACGTGACTGACTACAGAAAGGTGACAGATGACACGTGACTGACTACAGAAAGGTGACAGATGACACGTGACTGACTACAGAAAGGTGACAGATGACACGTGACTGACTACAGAAAGGTGACAGATGACACGTGACTGACTACAGAAAGGTGACAGATGACACGTGACTGACTACAGAAAGGTGACAGATGACACGTGACTGACTACAGAAAGGTGACAGATGACACGTGACTGACTACAGAAAGGTGACAGATGACACGTGACTGACTACAGAAATGTGACAGATGACACTAGACTGACTACAGAAAGGTGACAGAAAGACGACGTCTGGTCATTAAAATACTTGAAAATGATTACTGGAAACAGTGAAGGCTACAAATGTGTTGGGGGGGACATAAAGGTCACACTCCAGGCAGGTCACTGCTGTACTCTCAATCTCGTTACAGGCGACTGTTAGAGTGGAAGCGAGTGCCATTACTCTTTCAAAGTGTACAACATGTTTTGTAATGGCGATAGATTTTTATACCCTCGCTATCCTATCCCCGACACAAAATATAAATAAATTTACATGCAGTGTATTTTTTTAACACATCGGCCGTTTCCCACCGAGGCAAAGGTGACCCGAAAAAGAAGAAACACCCTCATTATCATTCGTTCCATCACTGTCTTGTCAGAGGCAAGCCGATATTACAGCTCAAAAACTGCAACATATCACCACACCTCTTTCAGAGTACAGGCAGTGTACTTTCCACCTCCAGGACTCGAGTCTGACTGACTGGTTTCCCTGAATTCCTTCTTCATAAATGTTACTCTGCTCACATTCTAACAACACGTCGTCATAAAAAACATTTGCATCCATTTCCGCATTATATATATATATTGTTTTTCAACAAGTTGGCCGTCTTCCAACGAGGCAGGGTGACCCAAAAATGAAGAAAATCCCCAAAAAGAAAGTACTTTCATCATCATTCAACACTTTCACCTCACTCATACATAATCACTGTCTTTGCAGAGGCGCTCAGATACGACTGTCCAGAAGTTCCTCCAAACTGCCAACATCCGAAACCCCTCCTTCAAAGTGCAGGCATTGTACTCTCCATTTCCAGGACTCAAGTCCGGCTAACCGGTTTCCCTGAATCCCTTCACTAAATATTACCCTGCTCACACTCCAACAGCAAAAATTAGCGAACAAGATATGCAAGATGCAAAACAACTACGGATGGAGTTGAAAGATTGCACTAGGTCTTTCATGTTGCAATCAAGACATCATCAGGAGCTTGCAATGTTGCAGGAAAGAGGATAAAATCCGAACAAACACGTTCATAGTGAGCGTTTTTGCTAGCCAAAACGAAAGGCCTAGAGCTATCTTTCAACTCCCCCTTTGTTGTTTAGCATATTATATATATATATATATATATATATATATATATATATATATATATATATATATATATATATATATATATATATATATATATATATATATATATATATATATATATATATATATATATATATATATATATATATATATATTATATATATAATGATGGAACTTTCACTGTTCCTTGCATTACGTTTCCAGGTCATCTTTACGAACTGGAAGGAAAGTTGCTTGAATCATGCACCACCGTCTTGTTAAGTGTCTGGGATAATGACGTATCAACTTGTTATAAATTAGCTTAAGCAGATCATTACCAGCTGGCTGATCACAAAGGCTGGGCGATCAAGTTTGGTAGCAGCGTGTCTGACCACAGTAAAGTGTGAGCTGAGGTTGGAGCCGCTGAGGCAAGGCTATAGTATTTACCCTCCCTCCTACACTATGTCATCATAAAAAGGAATCGGAGAGTAAATATGAAAGCCCGAAAAGAACGTGTATATATTTAAAAAAAATGAGGTGTACGTATATGCACGGAGGTGTATACACTCGTAGAGGTTTGCATCTCTCATTGTACATATAATCACAGGAGTGTGTATATGTATAATTATACCTGGAGGCGTATGCCTCTCAGCGATCATTTACCAACTATAACTTTGTGTATATTCACAAATGAATAATGTTTTAGTTTCTGTATGCAAGTGTTAATCTGTCAGTGTATATACAATGAGAGATGCTTTTCGTAATGACATCAATCTCGTTTGAACCATCAATCAACATTTATTAGAGTTGCTGTGAGCATAATGTATATTGTTCAGTGTACAATTTAATGTACATCTGGTTTGTAAGATAACGTAATGAATGTTAGCTGACGTGGAAAAGAGCGTTAGTATGTGTATGCTCATGTATATATTATAACCCGCTGGCCGTCTCCCACCGAGGCAGGTGACCCGAAAAAGAAACACTTTCACCATCATTTACACTATCACTGTCTTACCAGAAGCTCGTGTGTGTGTGTGTGTGTGTGTAAACAACCACGGGGGGATTTGAACGATAGCTCTAGGCCTTTCGTGTTACGATCAACACATCAGGAGCTTGCAATGATGCAGAAATTAGTCTAGCTAGAGTCGTTTCTTTGAAAGGATCTACCTGGACGTACTACTCATTTCTGCAGCATTGCAGTTCCTGATGTGTTAATTGCAACACGAAAGGCCTAGAGCTATCATTCAACTCCCCCCGTGGTTGATTTGCATCCTGTATCGCTTGTTTGCGATTATCGGATGTTGTATATAGAAATGAAGATCAATTACCATGTTTTAATTAATTCTTATGTGAAATCCACAAAAAAAATTACTTGAACGCTAATAATATATTTAACAAATGTAACGGTACTTAACTTGGTAAGGCTGGAACAATGGCGGCACTACATCATCCTAAATAAAGTGTGTATATCAGGCAGACGTCAGGCTTCCACAAAGCGCTCTCACAGACACCTGGGTTGACACTGTCACTCGGTACTCTTGCTGATACCTGGGTTGACACTGTCACTCAGTACTCACGCTGATACCTGGGTTGACACTGTCACTCGGTACTCTCGCTGATACCTGGGTTGACACTGTCACTCAGTACTCACGCTGATACCTGGGTTGACACTGACACTCAGTACTCTCGCTGACACCTGGGTTGACACTGACTGTCATTCAACACACTGACACCTGGTTGGTTGGATAATTGGGCTTAAATCCTGCTGATTACACGAGGGTCATTAAGGCTGAGTACCATCTGTTCACCACCACTTAAGATCACTTTAATCCCGAATACATGAACTAAAATAAACTCCCAGCATACACTGGGAGATATATACCTCTCGGAGCATATATTCTTATGAGACTCCCGAGTATATATGAACTTTCAACCTGCCCCAATAGTCATGGGGACAATAGTATCGTACTCTCTCCCATTTCCAACACCATTCAGAGGCATTAAAATCCATTCAAAAATACAGACAGAATCGCCATGGGTGAATTAAATGATGCAGTTATACAATTCAATCACGCATAGTTATTTACGTTAATTTATAGTGGCGATCCAATGATAAAAAACATTGAATTTTCCAAATAAAATAACAACCATTCCGAGGTAATTCAGTGCCAGAAGTAAACACACACACACACACACACACACACACACACACACACACACACACACAATGTGCTAAATAACGCTAACAGTTTTACACACACGGTGTATGCTATACTCATTTAGTTACTTTGGTTTAATTTCTAAATACGCCCCAGGTATGTATAACACAGAGATGTGTATTCCTGAGGGGTATATATATATACTGAGAGGTGCGTATTTTTCAGGGTATATACAATGAGAAATGTTTCTCATGGTATATACACTAAAAAATGTGTATCTCTTAATATACTGTGTTTTTCAGGCTGTATATGTACACTTGAGAGGTGTGTATATCCCAATGTACATACAACGTGAGCTTATACACCTCTCGGATATACACCGTGAGGTGTATAACTTTCCTGGGTTATGAGGATGATAACGAGAGAGAAAAAATATGAGAATAACTCGTGAGAGTGGGAAGGAACGTGTCAGTGGCTGACACTTGTTAGAGTGGAAGTGTTGATACAGGACCAGGTTGTCGTCAGCCGTGACTGACAGCTCGTGTAGCGGCTGAGCCGTGGCTGACAGCTCGTGTAGTGGCTCTTCAGACGTGACAGACAGCTAGTGTAGCGACTGTTGAGCCGTGATTATTAGCTAGTGTAGTAAGAGGGTTAGCACAGGGCAGGTAGGAGTAATATTACAACCAGGATGGTTTATGTGTATGTATTGTCCACCTCGTTACCTGGGTAGGAAATTAGGATAGTCCCTCACTATCCCCCGCCTCCTCACTCTCACTCTCTCTCTCTCTCTCTCTCCTTTTCTGTGTTCCCATGCAAGCGAAGAAAGGAATGAAGAAAAGAGGGGAGGAGAATTTAAAGAGGAAGATTTGAACAGAGCACTTCTCTTCCATGCCAGAAAGGGAAGGAAGCAGGATAGAAATCAAGTTTTTTAGTAACCTTACCATTGATTACAAATGATTCTATCCAAGTAGATTTCACTAAATGACCATAACAATAACAGAGACATAGTTCTCCTGAGCTGTACAACCATTGCACACTGAAGACTTTACCTGCAGCAGTGGTAGAAGCAACAGTACGAACAGAAATATCAGCAAAGGCAGAAGAAAAAGCAGCAGCATTTGCAGTAACATTTGCAGCAGCATTTGCAGTATTTGCAGCAGCAGAACCAAGCTAGAAACTTCCATTATAAAGTTCTTTACATCAGTAATTAAGGTTCAGTTTTAACTGTAAATGTTTTTCCCGAAGTTTTAAGCAAGTCATTTTAATAGCATTGTTATTGTTCCCGCTGCTCTGAACGAGCAACAACTAAACCTGGCCCAGGAGCTATAAACCAACGTCCCTTGAATGTACGTCTCTGAAGAACGATTTTGCCGTCTCTCTTAAAACACTAAAAAGACAATATATATACCTCAGAAAAACTTAATAAATCTGTCGGTTTATAATTTTAAACCACCGGATCATCATTGCAAAATACTGTGGTTGAACGAGCACTTCTCTAGTGTTGGTGGTTGAGCTACAGCTCCCAGCACTACTTCTGATGTCATTAGAGGTGCTGAAGAAGTTCCAACTCCGCCTTCATTAACTGAGTCACTGACATCAAAATTTAGTTGAGTTTGACAGAGTTGCCTTTAGTTTCTGGGAGTCTTGAGTGTGTTGAGCTACAGCTCCTGGGAGGTTTGAAGGTTAAAGCTCTAGAAACCTTGAAGGGACTGGAAGTGGTGATTAAAAATAATTTAGCAAAAATAAAAACAGACCTATTGAGACGTTATGAGGATGATAACGAGAGAGAAAAAATATGAGAATAACTCGTGAGAGTGGGAAGGAACGTGTCAGTGGCTGACACTTGTTAGAGTGGAAGTGTTGATACAGGACCAGGTTGTCGTCAGCCGTGACTGACAGCTCGTGTAGCGGCTGAGCCGTGGCTGACAGCTCGTGTAGTGGCTCTTCAGACGTGACAGACAGCTAGTGTAGCGACTGTTGAGCCGTGATTATTAGCTAGTGTAGTAAGAGGGTTAGCACAGGGCAGGTAGGAGTAATATTACAACCAGGATGGTTTATGTGTATGTATTGTCCACCTCGTTACCTGGGTAGGAAATTAGGATAGTCCCTCACTATCCCCGCCTCCTCCTCACTCTCCTCTCTCTCTCTCTGTGTTCCCATGCAAGCGAAGAAAGGAATGAAGAAAGAGGGAGGAGAATTTAAAGAGGAAGATTTGAACAGAGCACTTCTCTTCCATGCCAGAAAGGGAAGGAAGCAGGATAGAAATCAAGTTTTTAGTAACCTTACCTGATTACAAATGATTCTATCCAAGTAGATTTCACTAAATGACCATAACAATAACAGAGACATAGTTCTCCTGAGCTGTACAACCATTGCACACTGAAGACTTTACCTGCGCAGTGGTAGAAGCAACAGTACGAACAGAAATATCAGCAAAGGCAGAAGAAAAAGCAGCAGCATTTGCAGTAACATTTGCAGCACATTTGCAGTATTTGCAGCAGCAGAACCAAGCTAGAAACTTCCATTATAAAGTTCTTTACATCAGTAATTAAGGTTCAGTTTTAACTGTAAATGTTTTTCCCGAAGTTTTAAGCAAGTCATTTTAATAGCATTGTTATTGTTCCGCTCTGAACGAGCAACAACTAAACCTGGCCCAGGAGCTATAAACCAACGTCCCTTGAATGTACGTCTCTGAAGAACGATTTTGCCGTCTCTCTTAAAACACTAAAAGACAATATATATACCTCAGAAAAACTTAATAAATCTGTCGGTTTATAATTTTAAACCACCGGATCATCATTGCAAAATACTGTGGTTGAACGAGCACTTCTCTAGTGTTGGTGGTTGAGCTACAGTCCCAGCACTACTTCTGATGTCATTAGAGGTGTGAAGAAGTTCCAACTCCGCCTTCATTAACTGAGTCACTGACATCAAAATTTAGTTGAGTTTGACAGAGTTGCCTTTAGTTTCTGGGAGTCTTGAGTGTGTTGAGCTACAGCTCCTGGGAGGTTTGAAGGTTAAAGCTCTAGAAACCTTGAAGGGACTGGAAGTGGTGATTAAAAATAATTTAGCAAAAATAAAAACAGACCTATTGAGACGTTATGAGGATGATAACGAGAGAGAAAAAATATGAGAATAACTCGTGAGAGTGGGAAGGAACGTGTCAGTGGCTGACACTTGTTAGAGTGGAAGTGTTGATACAGGACCAGGTTGTCGTCAGCCGTGACTGACAGCTCGTGAGCGGCTGAGCCGTGGCTGACAGCTCGTGAGTGGCTCTTCAGACGTGACAGACAGCTAGTGTAGCGACTGTTGAGCCGTGATTATTAGCTAGTGTAGTAAGAGGGTTAGCACAGGGCAGGTAGGAGTAATTACAACCAGGATGGTTTATGTGATGTATTGTCCACCTCGTTACCTGGGTAGGAAATTAGATAGTCCTCACTATCCCCCGCCTCCTCACTCACTCTCTCTCTCTCTCTCTCTCTGTGTTCCCATGCAAGCGAAGAAAGGAATGAAGAAAGAGGGAGGAGAATTTAAAGAGGAAGATTTGAACAGAGCACTTCTCTTCCATGCCAGAAGGAAGGAAGCAGGATAGAAATCAAGTTTTTAGTAACCTTACCATTGATTACAAATGATTCTATCCAAGTAGATTTCACTAAATGACCATAACAATAACAGAGACATAGTTCTCCTGAGCTGTACAACCATTGCACACTGAAGACTTTACCTGCAGCAGTGGTAGAAGCAACAGTACGAACAGAAATATCAGCAAAGGCAGAAGAAAAGCAGCAGCATTTGCAGTAACATTTGCAGCAGCATTTGCAGTATTTGCAGCAGCAGAACCAAGCTAGAAACTTCCATTATAAAGTTCTTTACATCAGTAATTAAGGTTCAGTTTTAACTGTAAATGTTTTCCCGAAGTTTTAAGCAAGTCATTTAATAGCATTGTTATTGTTCCCGCTGCTCTGAACGAGCAACAACTAAACCTGGCCCAGGAGCTATAAACCAACGTCCCTTGAATGTACGTCTCTGAAGAACGATTTTGCCGTCTCTCTTAAAACACTAAAAAGACAATATATATACCTCAGAAAAACTTAATAAATCTGTCGGTTTATAATTTAAACCACCGGATCATCATTGCAAATACTGTGGTTGAACAGCACTTCTCTAGTGTTGGTGGTTGAGCTACAGCTCCCAGCACTACTTCTGATGTCATTAGAGGTGCTGAAGAAGTTCCAACTCCGCCTTCATTAACTGAGTCACTGACATCAAAATTTAGTTGAGTTTGACAGAGTTGCCTTTAGTTTCTGGGAGTCTTGAGTGTGTTGAGCTACAGCTCCTGGGAGGTTTGAAGGTTAAAGCTCTAGAAACCTTGAAGGGACTGGAAGTGGTGATTAAAAATAATTTAGCAAAAATAAAAACAGACCTATTGAGACGTTTCGCCTACATGAGGCTTTATCAGTAACTGTGTTCAAGCCTCATGTAGGTGAAACGTCGCGTAGGTGAAACGTCGTGTAGGTGAAACGTCGTGTAGGTGAAACGTCGTGTAGGTGAAACGTCGCGTAGGTGAAACGTCGTGTAGGTGAAACGTCGTGTAGGTGAAACGTCGTGTAGGTGAAACGTCGTGTAGGTGAAACGTCGTGTAGGTGAAACGTCGTGTAGGTGAAACGTCGTGTAGGTGAAACGTCGTAAAACGTCTCCTTTTGCTACAGCATTTGAACCCCTTGTCGTCTATACCATGCTTCTGCCATGGGCTGGGTATATCAGGGGCTTGGTATACGAGGGACTGGGTATATCAGAAGATGGGTATATCATCCTTTGCTCCCCATGATTCATACACGTAGTGATAGATGATAGTCCGTAGTCTAAAGTAGAAGTAGATAGTTCTTCTCAGCAGACAGCCTCTTTGTTGACTTCCTTCCAAGTTGTCTGCTGTCTTTCTCATGCACTCCCATTTACTTTCATGCACTCTCACGTAATTCCATGCACTCCCACGTAATTCCAGGCACTCCCACGTAATTCCATGCACTCCCACGTAATTCCAGGCACTCCCACGTAATTCCAGGCACTCCCACGTAATTCCAGGCACTCCCACGTAATTCCAGGCACTCCCACGTAATTCCAGGCACTCCCACGTAATTCCAGGCACTCCCACGTAATTCCAGGCACTCCCACGTACTTCCATGCACTCCCACGTACTTCCATACACTCCCACGTATTTCCATGCACTCCCACGTACTTCCATGCACTCCCATGCACTCCCACGTACTTCCATGTACTGTCATTTACTTTCATTTCGCTTTTCATCTTCTTTCCACTCCACAGTGATACTACAAATGTGTAATGACAATATTCATGCCTCGCCTCAAGGCAAGGTGTTCATTATTGCATTCGCTTTAACGGTGCATTTGTTGGTCTTTCTGTGAAAGCGTGTATTAAATTTGCAGGACGTTAAAGTTGCCCTGATGAAGCTTGTTAAATAAGCCACGTTTAGCTGGTAGAGGCGTTCTGATATGTGTTAAATAAGCCACGTTTAGCTGGTAAAGGCGTTCTGATATATGTGTGTGTGTGTGTGTGTGTGTGTGTGTGTGTGTGTGTGTTTCACAGAAAATGTGACTGATTTCAAGACGAGTAGATTTTATTCATAGGTTAAGTTGGTAGGACGATCTATTCAAGTTCGATCGAGGACTAATTTCAACTAACCTTGTCATACACACTCATTAACCGTATTAACAAACGTAACACAACAAACGCAATCGGCACGTTTTGAGTTCGAGGGTTTTTTTTTCATAAAGAGAAGCTGGTGGCGGGTGACAAATGTTGGCACGAACACATTATTGGAAGGGAGTTGAGGACACACACTGCGCCTCCCTCGTCTCTCCTGATATAATATAAATATTTTGCAAATCTGAGCGCAGTGGTGCTGCATGCGGCGCAGTGGTGCTGCATGCGGCGCAGTGGTGCTGCATGCGGCGCAGTGGTGCTGCATGCGGCGCAGTGCCGCACAGTTGTGAAATCTGTGGCATAAAATCTGATTTACCTCGAGCATATGCCGGAAAATGATTATTATTGTTATTATTATTATTATTATTATTATTATTAAGCTAGTGGGGTTAACACAGACTATGGGATGAGGGAAAGTCAGCTTCGACCAACTGAATGGGGGAACAGTTCCAATTCCCGGGATCAAGAGCCCCTCACCAGCATCAAGGAAGCTCTCTTGAGACCCCCCAAGAGATATCGATTTCATGGAAATTTCACCATAAACCACTATCTAAAAACACGTTCTTCCAGCATATGCCGCAGATGCAGAGGTACTGAGGGGATATATAGCATATCTCTGAATATATAATTCTACTTAAAAATGACCTAGATACTGTAGTAGTATGATATATATATATATATATATATATATATATATATATATATATATATATATATATATATATATATATATATATATATATATATACGTATGATTTAAATAATGTTCTTAGAAGTCAAAAACTGTGAAATGACCTGAATGACAACTTAGTTGAGGCAATTTTAATACACAACTTTAAGAACAGGTATGGTACATAATAGGTTTAGCGAGGCTAGAAGGGAACAAATACACACACACACACACACACAGCTAGGCTGGCTAGGATACCGTGAGACAAAATAGTGCAGTTCGGTGCTTACAGGTATTGTAGTTGAATGGCTTGCTAATGTGTTTACTGCCATGGTTAACTGTTAACCAATTATCAGTAAATGCAGCAGGTGGCACCACTGAAGGTTAGATTGTTCTTTGACATTTTAACTGTGTATAATCCAGGTTCACACTGCTGGTGTGTGGGAGGGAGGGAGGTAGAGAGGTAGAGAGGTAGAGAGAGAGAGAGAGAGAGGTAGAGAGAGAGAGAGAGAGAGGTAGAGAGAGAGAGAGAGAGAGAGAGAGAGAGAGAGAGAGAGAGAGAGAGAGAGAGGTAGAGAGAGAGAGAGAGAGAGAGAGAGAGAGAGAGAGAGAGAGAGAGAGAGAGAGAGAGAGAGAGAGAGAGAGAGAGAGAGAGAGAGAGAGAGAGAGAGAGAGAGAGAGAGAGAGAGAGAGAGAGAGAGAGAGAGAGAGAGAGAGAGAGAGAGAGAGAAATCGCATTCCTAATTAAACAAGACTAATACAGTAGTTTGAGAAAAGTACTTCCTCTCTCTATCTCCACCATTCTTCCCACTTCCCATTCATCACTCTTCGACTCTCTCTCGTTTCCCATTTTGGCCTCTATTTCTTTTTTACCTCCTGCCTCCTTTCACCAACTTTCCCTTCCTTATTTCTTCCTCTCTCCCTCACTCCATCTTCCGAACCCCTCCTTCCTTCTCCGTTGCTTCCCGCTTTCTTCTTTCCTTCACTTTGTGTCTCCATTATTGTCTATCCTATACTCATCCTGTGAGTGGTAGCGAAATGGTCCAAGTGGGACCGAAACGTCGTGGTAAGGTCCTCTCTCCTGTGCGAGGGTTGTGTATATAACAGGACTGAAGTGGTCACAATGGGTCTCTTTCAGACCCACTGGGCATATTTGTATCTCTAAAAGAAGGTATTTCTTATTTCGTCCATTACGACTGTTTTCGCTTTGTTATTCTACGTGATTAAATATGGAGTTACACTCTCGAGACAATCCACGTATCTTATAACCACTAAAACATTACTGGACTAAAACATTAGGTGGACCTCCAGGTTTTATGTCTCCATCCCAACCCAGGTTTTGTTTTGTCTCCATCCCAACCCAGGTTTTGTTTTGTCTCCATCCCAACCCAGGTTTTGTTTCGTCTCCATCCCACTCCGTTTCCTCTGTATCTATCCGACTGTCTCTTCTCTATCTCTTTCCCTGCATCTATTTCCTCTTCTTTTTGCTTGCCTCTGCCCCCATCTCTCTTCCTTTCCTCCTGTTCCAATCTCATTCCCTCTCCCCTCTATCTCCACCATCTCTACTTTTTTCTCCCCCTGACTCTGTTTTCCGCACACTTTCCTTCCCTCTGTGGCACCCCTCTCTTCCTCTCTTCCACCCTTCCTCTTGTCTCTATCCCATCCCCGTTCCTCCCTCATTCCCCTTGCATTATTCTGGCGTCAGTGTGTCCCACATTCTGCCAGTTTCACGATATGTCGACACCTCCACATACACAACAATGGACGTTACATTTATTCATGCATACTTTAAATCTGACAAAATGAATATTCGATTGTTGTGATGATTTACATTCGCTTAAGAGGCTGTGAAATCAACGCTGGAAGAACGTAAGACTGGAGGATCATTGTGAAAGGTACACTGACTTATGCTACGCATGTACTCCTCACAATGGATACTGAGAATATCATAGCTGCTGTTTTAATAAACAGTTGAAATGGTAAATCTCACGTGAACGGGAAATAAAATACAGACTGGCTATTATTATTATTACTAAACAGAGTTTAGTAATTCTGTGAAAATTCTGTAGAGTTTAATGTGAAGTCGTAATGCTGACAGATATGAAAACACAATGTTTAGGTTATCCTTTACTAGGGACATCGTGTCACTCTGTGAGAGAAACGTTGTCACAGCAGAAGCCTTTTCTGCAAAACATCGTTTCTTCACAAGGCTTGTTATTAAGATACGCCTACTGTTTTAAGTGCCTTTATAAATACTTTGTGAAAGTTTCATCTGTGATTACCAACATATTTGTGATTAAATTGTTTCCTCGTTGTGGGGAAACAACAATCTTCCTGGTGTTCTAATCCCTTTATTATTATATCTGAACTTTTCCCTTTTCCTAGTAAACGATCCACAACAGTCTACAAACATTCAGGTACCTATTTACTTATAGATGACCAGGGGCAGCAGGTGTAAGGAGACTTCCCCACTCATCTTGCCTTATTTTTAATGAGCATCACAACATTCTACTAGGGCCCAGGTACGTATTTACTACTAGGGAAAGAGGCAGCAGGTGTGAAGGAGGCTTGCCCATACCCATCACTAACCCAGGTATCCAGCTTCCTCAGGTAAGGTTTCCACACTGCCACGTATATTTCCTTACATTTCGACCCTACCACCAAATCCCATAAGCTTTCCTACCTCGGTACATATTTTTAACTTGAAGAATTATGAACGGAGGAACCAGAAGGAAAAAAAAGAATAAAAAGTATGAGGAACTGAAAGGAGGCGGAGGAAGTAGAGGAGAATTATGACATATAAGGAACAAGAAGGGGAAGAAGGCTAAGGAACAAGATAAAGGAGGAGAAGGATGAGAATAAGAAGGATGAGCAACAACAAGAAAGAGGGCGAAGATCCACCGATAAAGTACCCGTGTTCCCCAGGGGCTCACTTCTCTCCCTTCTCCAGGAATCAATATGGAGGTGTGGTTAACATGTGCAGGTCACGCTATCACATACCTCACGCCTCCCGGTAATCCCTTTTCCTCCATCCGGCTGACAACGAGAGGCTGGGGACTCTAAAAACACCATTTTTACACTGGTAGGAGCCTACAGGCCTCCATTTCCCTTTTTGACTCCATTCACGGGGTCTTTTCGGATTATTTACATGCCAAAAAGGAACACGGCAGTAGGTCTAATGGTCATATTTTTTAACTGTTAAGGGAGAGGATGAATCAGCCGACAGAAGGCATCGGTGGTATGACCAAAAGCTCCAGTGGTGGGTCAAAAAGACTGAGATTGGTGTCAGGAAGCAATTATTGTGTTTCCTGACGAAATATTTCTATGGGAAGAGATGGTTTAGAGATGAGTTGTTGATAAAGTAAAAAAAAACACTGGTTTCAGAAGAGGCTTTTGCTGGGACAACGATTCTGTCTGTATTCAGCTGTATGGATAACCCACCCACAGCAGGAGCACGTAGGGAGGATCTCGGTAACCCCACCACACATACACACAGGACATCAGGTATCCTGGCGCAGGAGCACAGTAGGAAGCAACTAGGTGAAATAACGTAATTTTTATTTCAAAGATATAGTTTGTATCAGATACACACAACAAAGAACATGGAAGGACGAGAGGATACAAGACACAATAGATAAACAAATAGATAGATAGATATAGTGAGGTATGAAAGAAGATTACAGTGAGAGAGATACAGAACTAATTTGTAGAAAACTTTTGTCATGGAAGCATCGCTTACATATCAATTTGCCATCAAAATCATTTCTATATTTTTCCTACATTCTTTTTATTAATTTCTTTCATCCAATAATTTTTTTTAAGGCTGTACGAACACAGCCTGAAAAGTCACCCTATTGGAGGAAAACACATGTTAGATTCTCTCTAGTCTCAGGGAATCAACGTGTGGGAGAGTTGGTTTACCACTGAGGTAATCAACGTGTGGGAGAGTTGGTTTACCACTGAGGTAATCAACGTGTGGGAGAGTTGGTTTACCACTGAGGGAATCAACGTGTGGGAGAGTTAGTTTACCACTGAGGGAATCAACGTGTGGGAGAGTTGGTTTACCACTGAGGTAATCAACGTGTAGGAGAGTTGGTTTACCACTGAGGGAATCAACGTGTAGGAGAGTTGGTTTACCACTGAGGGAATCAACGTGTGGGAGAGTTGGTTTACCACTGAGGGAATCAACGTGTGGGAGAGTTGGTTTACCACTGAGGGAATCAACGTGTGGGAGAGTTAGTTTACCACTGAGGGAATCAACGTGTGGAGAGTTGGTTTACCACTGAGGGAATCAACGTGTGGAGAGTTGGTTTACCACTGAGGGAATCAACGTGTGGGAGAGTTGGTTTACCACTGAGGGAATCAACGTGTGGGAGAGTTGGTTTACCACTGAGGTAATCAACGTGTGGGGAGTTGGTTTACCACTGAGGGAATCAACGTGGGAGAGTTAGTTTACCACTGAGGGAATCAACGTGTGGGAGAGTTGGTTTACCACTGAGGTAATCAACGTGTGGGAGAGTTGGTTTACCACTGAGGTAATCAACGTGTGGGAGAGTTGGTTTACCACTGAGGGAATCAACGTGTGGGAGAGTTGGTTTACCATGAGGGAATCAACGTGTGGGAGAGTTGGTTTACCACTGAGGAATCAACGTGTGGGAGAGTTGGTTTACCACTGAGGTAATCAACGTGTGGGGGAGTTGGTTTACCACTGAGGGAATCAACGTGTGGGAGAGTTAGTTTACCACTGAGGGAATCAACGTGTGGGAGAGTTGGTTTACCACTGAGGTAATCAACGTGTGGGAGAGTTGGTTTACCACTGAGGTAATCAACGTGTGGGAGAGTTGGTTTACCACTGAGGGAATCAACGTGTGGGAGAGTTGGTTTACCACTGAGGGAATCAACGTGTGGGAGAGTTGGTTTACCACTGAGGGAATCAACGTGTGGGAGAGTTAGTTTACCACTGAGGGAATCAACGTGTGGGAGAGTTGGTTTACCACTGAGGGAATCAACGTGTGGGAGAGTTGGTTTACCACTGAGGGAATCAACGTGTGGGAGAGTTGGTTTACCACTGAGGGAATCAACGTGTGGGAGAGTTGGTTTACCACTGAGGTAATCAACGTGTGGGGGAGTTGGTTTACCACTGAGGGAATCAACGTGTGGGAGAGTTAGTTTACCACTGAGGGAATCAACGTGTGGGAGAGTTGGTTTACCACTGAGGTAATCAACGTGTGGGAGAGTTGGTTTACCACTGAGGTAATCAACGTGTGGGAGAGTTGGTTTACCACTGAGGGAATCAACGTGTGGGAGAGTTGGTTTACCACTGAGGGAATCAACGTGTGGGAGAGTTGGTTTACCACTGAGGGAATCAACGTGTGGGAGAGTTAGTTTACCACTGAGGGAATCAACGTGTGGGAGAGTTGGTTTACCACTGAGGGAATCAACGTGTGGGAGAGTTGGTTTACCACTGAGGGAATCAACGTGTTGGAGAGTTGGTTTACCACTGAGGGAATCAACGTGTGGGGGAGTTGGTTTACCACTGAGGAGAGCAGCACTGCACCACTGGTGACCGGATGGGCTTTGTTGCGCTTTGAAACCACAACAACAGACAGACAGGAACAAAAGGACTAAATATAGCAACGGTGGCAGAAGCGACACCAACAGTTTGTAACAGGAGTGGAAAATTATTGTCTGTGTGAACGATGTTCGTGTTTAATGATACTAATGCTATTACCATCACTACTACTACTACTATTACTGCTATTACTACTACAACTATTACTACTACTATTACTACTGCTACTACTATTACTACTGCTACTACTATTACTACTGCTACTACTATTACTACTGCTACTACTATTACTACTGCTACTACTATTACTACTACTACTACTATTACTACTATTACTGCTATTACTACAACTATTAATACTACTACTGCTACTATTACTACTACAATTACTACAACTACTGCTATTACTACTACTATTACTAATTCATCTGCTACTATTACTACTACAATTACTACTACTACTGCTATTACTACTACTACTACTATTACTACTACAATTACTACTACTACTGCTATTACTACTGCTACTATTACTACTACAATTACTACTACTACTACTATTACTACTACTACTGCTACTATTACTACTACAATTATTACTACTACTACTACTACATCTAATTATAATAAAAACACTAACTGGTTCCTCACAACATTCCACTTCAAATTTTCCCGAAGAAAAAAAATAAAAGACGAAAACAAAATACAAATTAATCGTGACTGCAAAAAAGAAAAAAAGAAAATAAAACATTCAGTAAGATTATTTTTATTTAACTCCATGATAGTTCCTTCTCTCCAAACATTCTATCAGTATTCTGGCTATATTCCTCGCAATATTCCTCGCTATATTCCTCGCTATATTCCTCGCTATATTCCTCGCTATATTCCTCGCTATATCCCTCGCTATATTCCTCGCTATATCCCTCGCTATATTCCTCGCTATATCCCTCGCTATATCCCTCGCTATATCCCTCGCTATATCCCTCGCTATATCCCTCGCTATATTCCTCGCTATATCCCTCGCTATATTCCTCGCTATATTCCTCGCTATATTCCTCGCTATATTCCTCGCTATATTCCTCGCTATATCCCTCGCTATATCCCTCGCTATATTCCTCGCTATATCCCTCGCTATATTCCTCGCTATATCCCTCGCTATATCCCTCGCTATATTCCTCGCTATATCCTCGCTATATCCCTCGCTATATTCCTCGCTATATCCCTCGCTATATCCCTCGCTATATTCCTCGCTATATCCCTCGCTATATTCCTCGCTATATCCCTCGCTATATTCCTCGCTATATCCCTCGCTATATCCCTCGCTATATTCCTCGCTATATTCCTCGCTATATCCCTCGCTATATTCCTCGCTATATTCCTCGCTATATCCCTCGCTATATTCCTCGCTATATCCCTCGCTATATCCCTCGCTATATTCCTCGCTATATTCCTCGCTATATCCCTCGCTATATTCCTCGCTATATCCCTCGCTATATCACTCGCTATATTCCTCGCTATATTCCTCGCTATATTCCTCGCTATATCCCTCGCTATATCCCTCGCTATATCCCTCGCTATATCCCTCGCTATATTCCTCGCTATATCACTCGCTATATTCCTCGCTATATTCCTCGCTATATTCCTCGCTATATTCCTCGCTATATCCCTCGCTATATCCCTCGCTATATCCCTCGCTATATCCCTCGCTCGTCCCATTCAATAACATTGACAGAGACATTTCTCAGTAAAGGGGGGAGGGTTGGGGTGGGGGGAGAGAGCTGAGGTGCGGCTTATACATAAAACAATACCGTGGCAGTATTAGGGGCAAAAATAAAAGGGCAATCATTCGAAACACAGGGAGAGAATTTTCTCAGTACTGTTTGTTGTTTTACGTGGGCGAAATACTTCAATGTCTGGGTAAAATGATTTTTTTTGCAATATATGTATATATATTATATAATTAGTTAGGTCCCTAATACGGAGTTTCTATACGCATCACCTTCCAAGACACTACAAGCACACACAGACACACACACACACACACACACAGTAGCGTCAGTGAAGAGGTAGGACCAGGAGCTGAGTTTTGACCCCTGCAACCACAAATAGGTGAGTACAAATAGGTGAGTACACACAAACACACATACACACACACACATACATACAACGTAGGCTCTGAGAAGCTGCTCTGGGAAAGTGGCAGCAGACACGGCTCTTTTAGTGGCTTTAAAAAGAGCTCACATTCAGCGTTGATGGCGCTGCTGATGGTTTTAGTATAAACGGTATTTAGAGTTCCAGAGCTGCATGACTAGAAGATGGTGCGAGGGGCTCTATCTCCTGGTCCATGAGAGAAAATGACTGTGTATACATATGTGTGTGTGTGTGTGATTGTGTGTTTCTTCTTGTAAACGGCTTATTTGCTTTCCAATTTATGTCTCGTCTGAGACCGGGCCGTAGGGACGAAGATTCCCGGAACCAAAAACAGATAAGGAACAACGAGCACTTTACCGTAGACGCGTTAGTGAGAGACTGATGGTAAGGATACAGGTCATGTAATGTGTGTGGGTGTGTACACACAGACAACTGTCTTGAGACTGGCGGCGACGTCACAGACCTCGTAGTGTCCGTAGGAACACGGAGACAGAATTGTCTAAGACTGGTGGCAGTGTCACAGGCCTCGTAGCGTGTGGGTGAACACTTAAGATAAAATTACCACTAGTTTAGAAGGCAGGTATAAAGACAAGTAATGCAGAATAAGCTTTTTTTAGACGATGTCTCAAGATTAAGCTTTAACAAGACTTGATGACTCTCAGTCCTGAGAGAAGCAGCTTACTCTGTATTACCAGCTTTTACTAATACATGTTTGTTTATTATCCCAATCAATATTTTTCAGTAACCTTTAAGGTACGATTATTACATTTTTCTACTGTCGTCACGCCCATGTTATATAAAACCAATGACATGTACAGAAAAAATATGGGCTCATGAGACGTGGGCTGTTTTCAAATTCTATCGGTGAGTTACGTTGCTGTAAGGAAGATCAGCTATGTTTACATGCCAAATTCCACTACACAGAAGGGGAGTAATATTATATATATCAGTAACACCGTGGAAACGAAAAGGACCTGTTTCCCTGTCGTATTCCATCATAGGGTAGAATTCACAGAAGAGTAAATATTGTTACACTTTTGTAACTAAAGCTAACTGTATTCCTTGGCATTTTCCATCACACATGATGGTTTTCTTATCGAGGTAATGAAATCTATCATCCTGAGCTGGGAGACTTCATTAGGGCTGTGAAGACATCGTCAAGCATGGCAGGGACACGTTCGTGAGGCAACGAAACCCATGTCTTAAGATGCCAAGGCAGGGGTAAGAAGATTCATGACCCACCAGTAACCGAGGCGGTGTTGACGCCCTCGTGAGGAAGTTATAAGCAGCTTACGTCAGCTTAACCCAAGTGGATTAAGGGTCGGTGGTGTGTGTATTTGTGGCGCTCGCCGCAGCTACACGCTAAAGTAGCCAACGTGAAGCTCACGTGAGATTTAGAGCTGAGGCAGCAGAGATGAGCTTGTTTGGGTGTAGTTAGGATATTATTATTATAATTAGAGGGAAGCTCTAATCTCACAGGAAGGTCATACAGCTCCTGGAGAGTGGGAAATGATCAGGTATGGTACAAAGAAAATAAGGGTAGCTTTAATTCCTCGGATGGAAAGCCCTTAAAAAAAAAACATACCATGGGTGGGGCTAGAACCCGCGATCGAACCACCTTGAAGGGGACTGATTCTGAAGGAAGATTCAGACAGCGGCCGCCAGAGACAACTGTTAACGTGAATCTCAGCAAAATGAAACAAGAATATATACACACCCAGCCAGAGGTGTATTTCTCTCAGTGTATATACAGTACACTGAGAATTTACTCTAATCTCTTTTTCTGGGGAGATTAAAGAATTCTTGACTGATGTTCAACAGGTGACATGAAGCCATCGAATAGTCGATAGACTATAAATCTAATTGACCAAGGGAACAACAGCGCCACTGTCATAACATTTACAGGAAACGAAGACGCGTTGACAATTCTAGGAAATGTGAGACAGCCAAGTTATTAGTCCTGAATAACTGCAGACGTGTGCAGCACATAGGAATCTTAATTGCCGAAACGTTTCTCTAGAGCAGCAGGCTTTTTCAGTCGAATACAGAGGAGACTTTGGAAATGGAGTCACTGAAAAAAGTGGAGAGGTAATTTTGAGGTGCTCAGTCACTTAGACTAGTAGAAGTCATTTCAGTATTATAATGCAGGTTATTAGTGCTTGGATTCGAGTTCCACTGCTCTCCTCTCTCTCATATGTGTGTATGTGGTGCTACCACCACCACCACACACAGGTGCTACCACCACCAATTACAGGTTCTTCTAACACCACGTAGCAGGCACCGCCATGACCCCCTCACGAACGTGTGGTGGTTGTAGGGGCAGTGCCAGTAAAGTGTGTTCTCGGGGAACAATTCATGATAAAACCCAAACTGTAATGTATTCCCAACGAGTCGTGGTGTCGCGCAGGCCACCGTGCTGAAAACTAAATGCTTTTCAATGGCTGGGCAAGCTGAGAGAGGAATCCCTTGTATCGCATAACCCCAGCCTCTTTGTTCTTCAGTACTCGCAGAGGCCTAGTGTCTATTACCTGAAACCCTGTAAGGGGCAGAGGAGTCACAGTTTAACCCCATCAAGAGACCTAGTAGCTATATTTCAACCCTTGCTAGAGGTTCGGGAACTATAATAATAATCTTTATTTTGTATTTCGGGCAAATTAGGTCAGTTTTGTCCCAAGGATGCGACCCACACCAGTCGACTAGCACCCAGGTACCTATCTACTACCAGGTGAACATGGACAGCAGGTGTCTTAAGGAAACACGTCCTAATGTTTCCACCCGTACCAGGGATCCAACCACGGACCTCATTGTGTGAGCTGAGTGCGCTACCAATTGATCAACAACTTCAAGAGGTAGAGGAGCTGTAGATCGACACCCTGAAGAGACAGAGGAGCTGTGGATCATGTTAGGTAAATGGACACAGATGAAACGAATTTGACATTCTATTGTGGCAACGTTTCGCTCTCCAGGAGCTTTGTCAAGCAGTTACTCTTTAGGGTTGTTTCCGTATCATGGTGGATTAAGTTCTGGGCAAGAACACATCCCGCCAATTACCTGTGCAGAAAATATTTGGTAAACCCCAAGTCGAACATCTGCAAGGAAGTTAGTAATGGACTCATCATCCGTCGACGGTTGATGAGTCCATTGAAGAACATTATATACCGTCGTTGCCACTGAGCGATATTAATTAACGGAGATATTCTATGGTCAGCAGGTCGCTTGCCCGAGACGCGGGCGGCTACCGGCCATTACCGTTAAAGACACCAGGGGGTGCTTTGGAAAAAGAGTTTAGGAAATTTATTAGAGGAAATGTTTCTCCACGAGTGGCTAACCAGTACCACTAGTACTACTAGTACCACTAGTAACACGAGTACCACGAGTGCATCAGCGCCTGGAGATCCTCATTCCCAGCCTATCAGAAATAACCACATGTCTGATCAATCAGAGGAGAGGCAACCGACACTAGCCTTAAGTAATAATACTAATAAAGAAAATAATAATAAGGAGTGGAGACATCTACAAAGGCTGAGTTTCGACTCAAACACCCGGAAAATAAAGCACAAGTTATCCCAGTGATATAACTACCTGTTTTCTATATATCATCACGGTTGGGGGGGCATAACAGTTATCTAGCCCTGCTAATGACCTTACGAGTTGCAAAGAGAGAGAGAGAGAGAGAGAGAGAGAGAGAGAGAGAGAGAGAGAGAGAGAGAGAGAGAGAGAGAGAGAGAGAGAGAGAGAGCTCATATATCCACTAAACAGCAAATGTCAAGAGCGTAAATAATGATAATTTATCCCCGGTCATAATACACGACACACTCGCTCTCATTAAACTGTCTGGGATTATGAGGAATAGCCACGCTAAATTACTCATAATTAGGATTTACACTGGGCACTAATGACCTCTGGGCAACAAGTCCCACCGAAGTTGTACCAACTGACGATCGTTCGACACTAACGACCCTGGGGAATACATCCCTAAGGGTTTCTAATTGACGATGCTTCGACACTAACTACCCTAGGGAAATACGTCCCTAAATCAGTTTAAAGAAATAATACGCACTTAAAACAGTACTATTGCACTACTGTAAATTGTACTAATTGTAATATTTTTGCTCCCTATTTTTTTTAATAATACATAATCAAAATTTACCACTCCATAACCTATGTCTACTTTTAAGTAGTGTTTAAGCATTAGGATTAGTCTGCCCGAAATGCACATGAATTCTTGTGGCTTTTTTGCGCTTAACAAAACTACAGTTTGTAAACTACAGTTTGTATACTACATGTAAACTACAGTTTGTATACTACACACACACAATAAAAAAATTGATTTGAAGGAGGTCTAATCGACGATTCTTCGACACTAACTACCCTAGAGAATACGTCCTTAAGGTGTTCAAAAACGATGGTTCGACACTAACGACCCCGGAGAGCAATAAATTCGTAGGGGTCATTCAGCGCAAGGGAAACGGGCAGTGCGGTGGCAGCCCAATTTCCATGGACAGAGGAACCCTCAGCAGCATCAAGGAAATTTCTTGAAGAGTTTATATTCCAGAGGAACGTTTAGATTTGTAAATCTAGTGTATGTCTAGGTAGCTATGTCTACCCCATGCTTGTGTATGTCAGGTTCATTCATTCATTCACTCTCTTTCAGTCTCACTCTCTTTTACACTCTTTCACACTCTTTCACACACTCTCTTTCACTCTCTTTCACTCTTTCACTCACTCACTCTTTCACTCACTCTTTCCCTGGGAGTTCAAATGTGGGGATGGGGGATGGAGGGGGAAGAGGAGGAAGGGGGAGGGTTTTGACGGGCGGCTACGATGCAATATGCCAACCACAGCCCTCATTATTACCACCCACCTACCAGAACCAAGCCACCCACCCACCAAGCCACCCACCAGCTACCCAATAACCCTCCAGCCGCCATATCCCCTCCCCCACAGCCACCCTCCATCCGCCTGACACCCGCCTGCCCACCTTCCTTCCAGACTGCCATCCACACCCACACATCCACCCACACACTGCAGAAGACTCCAACAATTCCCAGATATTTCCTTCGTGTTGAGGTAATGCCGTGGAGAGGAGTCGAGACTTAGGATAGCTCTGTTTTAAGCCAAAAATGACTCAAACAGAACTTTAGAGTTTTATTGCTACAGAGAGATAGCCAGCTGGCCATGGTATGGGTACTGGACGAGAAGAACAGTTGTGAGTGGCTGAGGTTGACTGGAGAAGGTTTTATATTAGGATAACTGTCAATATCAACAGTACATTACTGCTCTGTTATTTATTATAGTGGGAACAAAAGCTGTGTTTCTCCGTTATAGTTCATTACACAGGACGGGGTTAGAACATAAGAACATAACAGTGGAGGAACACTGCAGCAGGCCTACTGGCCCATACTAAGCAAGACCAGAACGGGGTTCATACCTGGAGTATACCTATTGGGCGTTTCGGGGGTCAACACCCCCGCGGCCCGGTCGATGACCAGGCATCGCGCTGGGTCAGGGCCTGATCAACCAGGCTGTTACTGCTGGCCGCATGCAAACCGACGGACGAACCACAGCCCTGCTGGTTGGGAACTGACTTCATGTATCGTGTTGAAATCTGTCAGCCTGAGTTGGGAGACCTCAGGAATAAGCGGCTTGCTTGGGTGCAAGGTAAAGTTTATTGGAGAAAGAATGAGGAGGTTGACTGGCTTCTAACTCTGGTTCATGGACAACACGAGGGTCAATAAGACTGCAAGTCATGGATGCTTAAATCCCAAAAATAGGGAAAAAAATAAACTCTCTATTCACTATTCACTAAGTGGTACTGTATCTCTCTCAGTGTACAAACGTGCGCGGGGATGGAATGGTGGGATGTCTGAGGATAGGTAGCTGATGGATGGGTTGGTTGGGGTGTTGCGAGTGAGAATGGGTGGTTGTGACTGGCTTGAGAATGGGATGGTTGTGACTGGCTTGAGAATGGGGTGGTGGTGACTGGCTTGAGAATGGGGTGGTTGTGACTGGCTTGAGAATGGGGTGGTTGTGACTGGCTTGAGAATGGGGTGGGTGATGGTGACTGGCTTGAGAATGGGGTGGTTGTGACTGGCTTGAGAATGGGGTGGTTGTGACTGGCTTGAGAATGGGGTGGTTGTGACTGGCTTGAGAATGGGGTGGTGGTGACTGGCTTGAGAATGGGGTGGTTGTGATTGGCTTACGTTGATAATGATGGTAGTGGTAGTAGTGACAGGGTTACCGACTCTTAAGGATATTTGTTGAAAGGATGGTAGTAGTGTGAAAGGCAGTATGGATGGTGGTAGGTGTCGTGATAATTTGAATATTGGTAGGAGATGGTGGTAGCTATGATGGAAATACGGATTGTGGTAATGGTAAAAATGGATAGTAGTGCTGATGGTGGTAGATGGTGGTAGAAGTACGAGTAATAATAGCAATTCACAAATAACCCGTAATTTAAAAGAAAAACTAATGACCTAATAATTGTGCAGGAAGGCTCGAAACATCGCCTGAATTTTTCTCTCCAAAAACATAGATCAGTTTGTAGATCACTTTCACCAGATTACCACACAAGAGGTACTGACCGTGGACTCTGTGTAGACCGACCAGGGCATTTAAGTCACCAGGAAGAATGGATGCTACTGCTGACAGTCAGCCTCAACACACAATATATATATACACTCTGAGAGACATGCATCTCTCACTATATATATATCTTCGAGAGGTGTCACTCACCTTTCTCATCCAGTAGAAGTCAGGAATGTCAACCACTGCTTGGCACTTGTTGGCACTCCCTGATCACTGGCACCGAGAGAGAGAGAGAGAGAGAGAGAGAGAGAGAGAGAGAGAGAGAGAGAGAGAGAGAGAGAGAGAGAGAGAGAGAGAGAGAGAGATGGGATTAACTTTCTTATCTTTCTTAATAAATACAGGCACGCTTAACCTATCCCCTGAAAAAACTTTATACGTAAAAATAAAAAAACTGATCTCCTTTGAGAGTGAAGATACAGAATTGTAGAACTTGTCTCCTGAGGGTCGCAAGCGGTTACTTGTGTCTCTTGGGCGTCGCAAGCGGTCATATCTTCCCAGACTGCGTCTCATACGTTTGCTTCAAGCACATCAGCCCTTCCCAACCAAGACATGTTGCACACACACTTTTTCCAGACATAAGTTAAGAGGGAGAGAATTTAAACCGCATTAACAACACCACATTACAACCCTAGCTGGCAGGACACTGGCTCTATAACCTCCATCATTGGTATTTAGTTTTTTTAAATTTAGGCACAACCAACCTCTGCAAACTACTATTATCGTATACATATATGGTATACAATACCTACAAGATGAAAACATATAAAGATAAGGTAATCAGTCCCTCAGCCCTGGAGCTGGAGACCATCGTAGTCCTGAAGAATCTGAAGGACTGATTCCCTCGTCTTTTCTATATAGTCTCTCCATTCTTCCTTTGAATTTATATTAATAAAACCACTGGATGGCGAAACGTCTGCAATAACGATACTCAGATATTTCACATGTGTAATTTTTTACCATCAATATAATGGTAAAGAGTTAGACGCATGTGCAACATCTGGGTATCTTTATTGCAGCAAAAGAAGAAAACGCACATTCGCTCCCAAGTTGTGTTTTCCTAAGTGTAGGAACATTACCGTCAGAAGAACCCACTGTAGAGAATATTCCCCGGCCGTCTTTCTATTTATGATTGGTAAAAGATTTTACTGAGTGATCTTTGAAGGGGACCTGTTGCCCTGGACCCCAAAACTTGTTGTAAAGGCCTTCATGGTCCCTCGTGAACCAACTGTATACCTGGAGTATACCTGGAGAGGGTTTCGGGGGTCAACGCCCCCGCGGCCCGGATCTTGCTTGTTTCACTCTGGGTCCCTCATACAAGACCAGCTCACTAAAAACCAGCACTAGGAGAGCAATCTTATATGACGGTCTGTCCTGGACTTGACGATGGTTCTGGAAGGACCGAAACATCGCCATGAAGCTCCTAAATGTAGATTATTGTTGAACTGTTAAAGTCACACTATACTGCGGCTTATTCTTCGTAAACAAGACCAACTTCCGTAAGGATATCTTCAGAAATGATCTCCAGTGCACTGAAATATTCAAATCTATATTCAGTATCATATTAAACGTTTAACATGTTTGGGCCCTGGAGCACGAGAAGTGGTTGAGGAGGCTCGATCCTCTGTACGGTAGTAGCCACCCTCTCTTTGTCCTGTCAGGCTGTTGTTGATTTGTTATACTCATTTATTGTAAAGACTGATAGAGGCCCAGTCTTCCGTCCCCTATATGATTCTTATGGGTTTAGCTCTTCCCACTGATTGCAATAATTAATAATAATATCTGTAATAATAATAATAATACAAAACACGTACTATCCCAGACTGTAATATTATCATCATGGCATGGTCAATGTGTTTCGTAATGGCTTCCGGAAGAGTTGCAAGTCTGAGCACTAACGAGGTGGGTATCAGCCCTGATCTCCTAGGTCAGAATCAATACTCTGACGGATGACCAGCCAGTTTCCCCTGAATAATCGTTAACAATTTTTGTTTTTTCGGGAGGTCGTGTGTCTGGGGGGAAAAAAGGCTTTTTCTTATGAGGTTAATGACAGACTTCCTGTTGCCATTTGGAGCTCGACAGCCGACGACAGGAGTTCCAAGATGGAAGAGGTGGATGAGGCGAAAGCCAGGTGGAGGGCGGGTCCGTATTTGGCCAACGGACATTTCACCGAAAAGGCTATAAAATAACAAGCCTAACAAGCTAATCACTCACTAACAAGTTGTTACGGCAGTATAAACAATGAGAACCTAACTCTCAAGCCTTTTCCACGTGTATATTATCAAATATCTTTCTCTTCTACATTTCAGGATGTGAATTTCCTGTGCTTTGCTATGTACATGCCAGTATAGAGGTTTGGTTGAGTCTATGGTGGCAGTAAACGATCTCTATACATTTATCAGTTCCGATATCTCTCTTGCTATGAGCGGAACTGAGCACAGGGCAATATTCAAGACGCGAGGGCACAAATGACTCGAGCAGAATCAACAATAACAGGACTTGATAAAGCTCCTACTGAGCGAAACGTTGCTTTAATGAAGGTATGATCTGTGTGTGCTTGGGGTAACTGGAGACGAATACACTAAGAAAAACCAGTTTTAGTAGAGACGAGTTGGTCCTGGTTCCTTGATCATTTCCAAAACACGGTCACAGGACCGAAAGATCTTCGATAAAGATGTCTTAAGTGTATGTATTCGTGTTTATTTCGCTCACGTTCTCAGCATTCATTTATTTTCTCAGTAGATATGTATTAGGAATTTACTACCAGGACGTCTCCTGTCTGAAAAAATCCCTTAATCCAACCTATCATTTTTCAATCCAAAGGTATACAAACCACGGTACGGGTGGGGTTAGAACCCGTGGAAAGTGTAGTAAAATTGAAAGATTAAAACCCCACCCGTACCGTGGTTCGTTTGTAATAATGTTATTACGATCCCGCGAGTCTAAGATAAACAATTTCATATTGGGCCATAAATCTCATGCCAATTTTCCCTCTGAAGCCCCGACAACCAATTCAAAAGCTTCTGTTCAAGATTCCATGTTGTCAGTTCCAGATTCACAATGAATAAGTCAACAGTTATAGAGGATTAGCATGATTTTCTCCAGGCGTGCCTTAGGTCTTAAGAAATCTGTCAACACGGCGCAGGAAAATTGAAAAATCTTGAAATGCTGGTAAAATGATTAAGTTTAAATGCTGTAGACTACACGAGGGTCATTAAGACTATTTGACCCATACACCGCCAGTGAAATACACTCTATTCCATAAGGATAGGAATCTAAGCACTTATTGCATCTCTCAGTATATATACATCTCTCAGGGTGTATATATCAGAGGATATATACACTCTGAGAGAAGCATCTCTCACGATATACACACCCATTCTGAAAAACTGGAAGCTGCCGTCGACTCCCAGTAACGAGTGTGCAGGCAAGCACTGCTATTCTTGCCTGCCAACGCAAGAGAGTGCTGCCAGGTGTGGGTTGAATAACGAATGGGGATTCCCCATAGTAATGTAGTACACACTGAGTGTTTGTTGACGGTGTAGCGAACCTGGAAGTTATTTTTGTCTGTTTTTCTCTGTCCGTCCGTCTGTCTGTTAGTCGGACAGTCAACAGTCCGACTCTTTAGCCGAGTCGTGTCCTGTAAACCAATTAATGGTGGCCTCTAGCGTTGTACCATGTTGTTGTTACTGCTGATGTGTTGTTGTTGTTATTGGTGGTGGTGGTGGTAAATGTAGTAGTGAAGGTTCTGGTGGTGATGGTCATATGTTGTAATAGAAGTTGGTGTGGTGGTGGGGGATATATATATATATATATATATATATATATATATATATATATATATATATATATATATATATATATATATATATATAATTTCTTTTCCCTCGATTCTCTCTCCTCTTCCAGTTTCTTCCCTTGTTTAACTCCTCCTTTCTTCTTCTTACTCTTCGTTCTCTCTCCGTTTCCTCCTACCCTCCCTTCCTCCCTCCTTCCCTCCAGCACACCAAACTGTCCAATTAGCGTCCGTCACCGACAAATCTGATAGCCTCCTCGTAAGCCCTGAGAGCATTCTACCTCCGCTGTCCGTTCAGGGCTCAGCGTTGTGTAGACCCGGAGGTAGACACCCCATCTGCAGCAGCAAATGGGGTGCCTACCTTCCATTAATGGACCTTGTAGGAGGAGCTAATAGGTAGGGGGAAAGCAGGACCCAGGTAGGATAGTATGAGAAGCGATAGGAATGGATGGAGAAGATAGGAAGTAAGGAAAGGGAGATAGGAGGAAGGATACTGATAATAAGAGAGGAAGTAGATGGGAAATGAGTAGGGAGATAGGAAAGATATAATGAGAGATAGTCAGAGGGAGATAGAGAGGGATAGGAGTAGGTTAGGAATGAGTTAGCGTGTAAGGGAGAGAGGAATTAGAAGAGAGGAAGGAATATGAGGATGTCGTAGCTTTAAGGAGAATTGAAATAGCATGGAATGACATATATAATTAAGAAAAGAGACATAATAGAGCAAAGAAAGATAGCGCAGGATCAGTTAGCCGGGAAAGGATAGGGAAGAGGCGAAGAGGAGGAAGAAGCATTGATGAAGACGAGAACGAAAGTAGGTGAGAAGAGATAAGGGAATAATAGAAAGAAAATAAAGATTTCCCAAGAATTGCACATATCTCATTCATCAACTTTGCTAGTGCACTCAGTTCACACACTGAGGTCCATGGTTCGATCCCCGGTACGAGTGGAAACATTAGGATGTGTTTCCTTAAGACACCTGCTGTCCATGTTCACCTAGCAGTAAAATAGGTACCCGGGTGTTAGTGGACTGGTGTGGGTCGCATCCTGGGGACAAAATTGATCTAATCTATCCAAAATGCTCTGCATAACAAGGGACTTTCTATATAGTAGTATGTCATTGATGTCAGGTATGGTCTGTATACCTTGTACATGTACTTGTAAAAATAAAAATTAATAATTATAATATTATCATTTCTATTATCAGTCATAAGACATTTATTGACCATTATCCATATATATACTACGGAATCTGACGTTATATTTTTGCAGAAACTCATAAATTGTCACTGTTTTTACTCAGATTTGCTCTCTGAACTACACAGTCTTCATCACGAGGAAGAAAAATAGGAAGAGACAAGAAGTTTAAGGGGAAAAAGAGGGAGACTAGCATGTAATGAGACGAGGTATTGTGCCTAAGGGAGAGGAGCTTGGCAGGGAGGGTAAACCTGGACATGTTCGTTACTATATGACCAAAGGAGAGAGGGAGGGAGATATTTCCCTGTTGCTGGGTGCCTTGAAGAAGTTTGGAGAGCCCAGGAAGACAGGGAGGAGAACACAGGAGTGATAGACTATGAAAGAGGTTCCTGGGGTGGGTAGTCTTGAAGATCACAGGGAGAAGACCACATATGAGGTAAACATTGAGAAAGGTTCTTTGGAAGGTAGAAGATAAAAAAAAGGGAAAAAGAATGAGTGAGATCGTCAGGAAAGGCGAAGTTGTCGAAGGGCAAAATTTACTAATGATAAGCATTAGTATTACACAGCAACACTAATAAACAAGTCAACAGCAATAACAGTAACAACAAAAACAAGCCACAGCATCAAAAATATGTACAACAACAGTTGTAGCATCAGAGTTCATCTTACATATCACAACATCCTTAGTGCCTCTCGTGGGCTGCTCTTTTCAAGAGCTGGCAGGCATAACTCCCCCCACCCCTCTTACTCTTCCTCTATCTCCGCCTCTTCCTCTTCCTCCTTGCCCCTTCCCCTCCAAGTTTGGTTATTAACAAGGTCTTGTGTCAGAACTTGGAGACAAGTTAGAACATTAAGCACTTCTTCAAGCGAGCTTCCCCAGTCCCTCCCACGCACCGCACGGAAGTCCCTCACGAAGACGCACTCCTGAAGTCGCAGCAGTGGAAGTCCCTCACGAAGATGCACTCCTGAAGTCGCAGCAGTGGAAGTCCCTCACGAAGATGCACTCCTGAAGTAGCAGCAGTGGAAGTCCCTCACGAAGATGCACTTTTGAAGGGGCAGCAGCCGAAAAGTCGCTCGAAGTACCTCTCTGAAAGTCACAGTAGTCCTCCTGGAGGTGGAGGAGGCTGAGGAGGAGGAAGAAGAGAAGAAAAAAAAGGAGCGAGGAGAAGAAGGGAAATCTGAGATGTTACTTCTTCTTAACGACTTAAAAAAAGCTTTATCCAAGAAGTTCTGGTAAAACTTGAACGAAGAAAACCTGGACCTGGATGAATGCTTTTATTTTTCATCTGAGCGAAGAATACCTTAGACCTGGATAAATGTTTCTATTAATTCTGCATTCACCATTGCGACGCTTGGAGTCTTAGTGTCGGCTGCAAGTGTATGGTGCATGACGGTAAACGTATTGCCATTTGACAACAAACCTAATGCAGCTGACACCATCTCGCTTAGGGGGTAGTGGTGGGAATGGTGGTGGTTGTAGTGCTGGTAGTAGTGGTGGCTGGTTAATGGTGAGTTTTAAAGTCTATCGACTACAAGAGGGGTCATTAAGGATTCATGTAACCTGTTCACCATTCAAGAATACTTTTATCCCTAAAATAGGGAGACATGTACCGTCTGGTGTAGGAGGAAGTGATGGTTGTGGTTTCTGTTGTGGTGGTGGGGTGATGGTAGTAGGTAAACAGAAAAAAAATATACTTGTGATCTCTCCTATGCAGCATGACAAATCACATTCGTTCTCACCAGACCAGCTTTGTAAAAGCAGTTCTTCAAGCTGTGTGCCTTGAATAGGAGACAAAGGTAGCTTCTGTAGTTGTTTACATTTTACAGATACTATGTAGTAAATGTTTACGTGTTCCGTATACCTTTATAAAGTTTCCTTCAAGCGAAACGTCGTTATAATAAAGGTAAGCCTTTACTGTATCTTTCATCAGACGAAAGAATTGTTTGTAATCTTCAAATACTGTCCAAGGTTACTGGATTTTTTGACACCGACGAATCTAGTGTTTCTCCATGAATATAAAATAATAATAATGAATGTTTCGTTAAACCCACTTAAATTAGCCCAAGTGGAGTAGCATATAAAATCGTACATTGCATCAAGAGCTTAAAACCCCTCAAGGAAGGTGTCTTGATGGGGTTAAAGAACTCTTGATCCAAGAAAACTGAAGCTTCCCCCCATTCCCCTCGTGAAAGCCGCACAATAAAATACCATAACCCGCGTTGTGTGTCATATTTACAGAAACTTTATAGGTTCTGCTTTTCCCAGTAAACATAATTACCACAGATAACGTGACTCACGAAATCGTAATGACATGATTGCAAACAAACCACACAACGGGTTTGTTTACCACAGATATCTTGATATTCAAGAATATGGAGCTGCCACCCATTTCCTTGGATAAAACTTTTTTATTTCTTGTTTCCAAGGGAATATTTGACCCGTTTCTCAGAATTTAATAATAATTACGTTCTTAAATGTCCCTAAAAATGTCTCTAAAAGCCTCTAACTATTGGGAGAGTGTAAAAGGTTCTCAGAATAAAAGCGGGAATTATGGCACTGAAATCATGTCTTAGGAGTGCAACAGGCGCTGCGAATTGTATAAAATACATCTAATGGAAAATAATAATGTATTATGTTTACTAAGAGAATACTCACTCCTCGTATTCACAGTTGAGTACGGGTACGTGAGTACAACTGAGCGAGTACTACTATGCGAGTAAAGGTAGCTTAATATAAATAGGTACAACGCAGCAGTAACAACGGAAAGAAGGAACAGGACTTCACCATAATAATACGTTTTGCATCAGCGATGAAGAATGAGAGGATTGCCGCCCTGACAACCAGACGAATGCTCACTGCAGATCTGTGATCGCCCAGGAGCTGGTGGGAGGGTGGGGCCTGGCACCTGGATAACTAATTATCCTCCCAGGTGCACCCGCTTTAATTATGCTATCTCCGGGAAATCTCGTCCCCCTCCTCCTCGTCTTCTCATCCCAGGGAGATGTGCCCAGCATCCAGGTATCTTCGGATGTCGTAGAGGCGACTATCAAGCAACCGGCTGTCTCTCATTACCGAGATGAGAGACGGTTGTAATGAACCGCGGGGGAAATTCTCTGGGAATAATCGCGTTTCCGGGGAGTCTTGCCTGGGAAACAAGAAACGGTTTTAACGAGGGGGAAATGTGGGTGTCCCGACAGAGAGCGGGGATGAATGGTAGCGGGCGGGCGTTCATTTGTCTGTGTCGGCAGGCAGGAAGGGTAGCTACGTTCCCCCTCTCCCCACGGCTGTCTTCTCTCGCTTCCGTGGCGTTTTATGAAGGGTGGGGGGTTAACTGCTGCTTGTGGCCTGCCAGTCTGCCTGCATGCCAATCTGCCTGTATACCAGCCTGCCTGTATGCCTATCTGACTTCTGGCATGTGAAGATTACGTTACATGTTATTTGGCGAATGTCACACACTCATATGCATACTTCCCGCAGACCAGCGAACCAGATGCTAAGGGTATAACGAGTAGGGGCCCTCCTCAATCCAGCCAATGACAAGGAATCCCACCAAAATTGTGAAGCGATGTGATACATTAGTGAATCAACTTCGACAGACTTACCTAAAAGTCTGATAGAAGACGGTGGTTAGTGTGTCTCTTGCTTGCAAATTGCGTTTCTGTACTTATCCTCTGTAAATATTATACATAATTGCTTGCCGTTTGATGAAGGAAATATATATTTACTCTCCACTGTCTTTTGTTTGTTCCTCGTTTCGACAAGATGTGCAGGCCACTAGACTACACCTGTATTTGTGCAGGCTAGCACCTGAGCAGGTGCTAACCTGCACCTGCTCAGATGCTAGCTTGTTCAGTTTAACGTCCTGCCTGTCAGTCTGTTCGATTATTTGTTTACATTCATTCCTGCCAATCTACAATGTAAAAAGCGGCCTATTAACCAATTTGTTTTGCTTATCTTACTGTCTGCCAGCCGACCTGCCTGCCTACCTACCTAACCACCTTCCTAACCACCTACCTACATACCTAACCACTTACCTACCTAACCACTTACCTACCTAACCACTTACCTACCTAACACTGAAATATCAACGCCACTGACGAGGGATGGGGGCAGAGGCCATAGTGTACATGCACGTACGCCTATAGGCACTTGTTGAAGCTGCCAATTTAGGGTCATGCATTGGTATTGCCCTCAAAACTAAACATGCAGTGGAAATGAAAGCGAATATTCGTTGCGTTTTGCAACTGTGCTCGTCGATTTTTTTTTCAGAATACGAGCTATAGGGGGCAAATTAGCTCCCATATTGGAATAAGACAAAATCTAACCACGATACAATGTTTGTACAGAGTTGGGTGACATTTAGCTGTGCTTGCAGAAAGCCCATAGTTAAGCAAAACATTTCGGGTGAACTTAGCCCTGTTGTGTATCAACGCTGAGACCACAGTGATATACTCTCACCAGTTCTTTGAGGATGACGCCGAAATGCAAGGAAGGAACACGAAATGCAAGGAAGGAACACGAAATGCAAGGAAGGAACGCGAAAAGCAAGGAACACGAAAAGCAAGGAAGGAACGCGAAAAGCAAGGAAGGAGCACGAAAAGCAAGGAAGGAACACGAAAAGCAAGGAAGGAGCACGAAATGCAAGGAAGGAACACGAAAAGCAAAGAACACGAAAAGCAAGGAAGGAACGCGAAAAGCAAGGAACACGAAAAGCAAGGAAGGAGCACGAAAAGCAAGGAAGGAACACGAAAAGCAAGGAACACGAAAAGCAAGGAAGGAACGCGAAAAGCAAGGAAGGAGCACGAAAAGCAAGGAAGGAACACGAAAAGCAAGGAAAGAGCACGAAATGCAAGGAAAGAGCACGAAAAGCAAGGAAGGAACACGAAAAGCAAGGAAGGAGCACGAAATGCAAGGAAAGAGCACGAAAAGCAAGGAAAGAGCACGAAATGCAAGGAAAGAGCACGAAAAGCAAGGAAGGAACACGAAATGCATGGAAGGAAAAAGAAAAGCAAGGAAGAGTACGAAATGCAAGGAAGGAAAACGAAATAAAGAAGATGGTAAACATCTACAGGAAGATCCTGAGATAATTCAGAAATGACAGAATGGACGGTTGCAGGAGATAGGATAAAATTAAGCTGGGGGAAGGAGGGGGGGTGAGGAATTAGGTTTAAAGTAAGGAAGGGAAGAGTAGCATGTACCATTCCTTGCACCATTGCTTTCACCATTACTTGCACCACGGGCACTTCAAGAGCATAGACCGGGGAAGAGTGTTGGAGGAAACAAGAGCTTGTGGGAACAACCATTAACCTGAACCAATCATCTCAAACACACAAAGATAATTACAACAACAACACAGACTAACATTGCAAGTTTATGATTAACAGTGTGGAACTGAGAGTCGTATTATGGAACTGAGAGTCGTATTAGGGAACTGAGAGTCGTATTATGGAACTGAGAGTCGTATTATGGAACTGAGAGTCGTATTATGGAACTGAGAGTCGTATTAGGGAACTGAGAGTCGTATTATGGAACTGAGAGTCGTATTATGGAACTGAGAGTCGTATTAGGGAACTGAGAGTCGTATTATGGAACTGAGAGTCGTATTATGGAACTGAGAGTCGTATTATGGAACTGAGAGTCGTATTATGGAACTGAGAGTCGTATTATGGAACTGAGAGTCGTATTATGGAACTGAGAGTCGTATTATGGAACTGAGAGTCGTATTATGGAACTGAGAGTCGTATTATGGAACTGAGAGTCGTATTATGGAACTGAGAGTAGCTTTATGGAACTGAGAGTAGCTTTATGGAACTAGACAAAGACTCGTTTGAGTTAAAGGGAAGGAGCAACAAAGAAAGAAAACCGAGGCTGGGTATTACATTACTGAAGGAAGACATATATATAAGGGGACATGGTAATGACATACAAAATACTCCTTGGCATTTAAAGGATAGACAAGAAACTGTACGCTTAAGTGAGCCAAGAAGGAAAATATTGAGTAAAAATGAGATTAGTGAAGAATTGGAGTGAGCTAGGAAAAATAATGTGGTACACACACACACACACACACACACACACACACACACACACACACACACACACACACACACACACACAGCCAGGAGCTATGAATCGACCCCTGCAACCACAACTATGTGAGTACACACACAGAAACAAGGGGTCACAACTGGAAATTGAAGACTCATCTGAGTCAAAGGGATGTTAGGAAGTATTTCTTCAGTCAGAGTGGTCAGGAAGTGGAATAGTCTTACAGGTGATGTAGGGGAGGCAGGAACCATACATAGTTTTAAGACGAGGTATGATAAAGCTCATGGAGCAGGGAGAGAGAGGACCTAGTAGCAATCAGTGAAGAGGCAGGGCCAGGAGCCGAGTCTCCGCCCCTGCAACCATAAATAGGTGAGTACACACGCACGTACACACACGTACACACACACGTACACACACACGTACACGTACACACACACACACGTACACACACACACGTACACACACACACACACACACACACACACACAGGCGTGACTAAATCATTGCCTCTTAGATTATCCTCCGACTTCCAATTTACGACTAGTCCTTCATAGTGTCACGTATTTCACAGTGGTGAGACGGAGTAAAAAAGAAATAGAGGAACTGCAGGCAAAATTGAAGCTTTTTCTCCAATCTCCCAATCTCTCTCTCTCTCTCTCTCTCTCTCTCTCTCTCTCTCTCTCTCTCTCTCTCTCTCTCTCTCTTTCGTTGGTCGGCAAAACACTTGTCTGTATATCAGTGGTAAAATACACCGACCACAATATTAACAAAATACGATATGCGTTTTATGGTATTTAATTGAGAAGACGTTTCGCCCCACCAGGGACTATCAGTTCACTGATAAAAAATCACTGGTGGGCGAAACGTCCTCCCATTAGATGCCATAAACACCATTTTGTGCTTAATTTTGTGTTTATCCAACAAAAGAACAATTTTTTTTAAGAGATTAATAAGCTTAACGGCATATGTATACACATATATACATACATTGTTGTACGTCTATATGCATACGTACGCACACACGATCTCTGTATTTTATGCAGTACATATGTAACATCTAAATAAAGACCCACAATGCATCTCTGTAGTAAGGTCCTGCGCACTCACTGTGTCGCACTGGGATTCACCAATACAATAACACAGAGAGTAGAGGATCAGCACGTTAAAACCCTTTCATGCATTCATCCCTTGAGGATCCGATGTGAAATGAGGTCGTACCATTTCTTACTCGACTGGGGTTTGCGCCATATTCCTGGAGCGGCGGAGGCAGTCGCTGAAATCTTGTGTTGGAGTATTCGAATGAATCCTATATGAGGTAGAATTCCGTGGAGGAGGATTCAAGTAGATCTCATGCGAGGCAGTTGACTGAAATTCTGCGTAGGAGGATTTGAGTCGATCCCATGTGAGGAATAAATTCTTGTGTAGGGGAATTATAAGTGGTCCTATGTGAAGCCACTGACTGAAATCCTGTGTAGGAGAGTTTGAGTGACTCCTATATGAGGTAGAATTCTGTGAAGAATTCTGGAGGATGTTATGTGAGTTAGGCAATTATAATGCAGGAAGGCTTGAATGACATCCTTTTGCTTTATGTAAGCAGTATTCCCCGATGGCTGTCACATAATAGGAAAGTGGGGTGAGTGTGCGTGTGTGTGTGTGTGTACCGCTGTGAAATTAATAAAACTGATGGGCGCTGGAAGGAAAATTTATTGGGCTGAGGGACAGTACGACATCCATCACTGCAAGTATCACCTAAGATGATGGAAAGTGAGGCTCTTTTGCAGCCTCCTCTTCTCCTCCGTGTAATGCCGCGTAATAAAGAATCCTTGCATTAAGACTGCCCCGTTTTCCCATACGGCTGTTTCCTGAGGACATCTCTGATGTTTTTCCTAGGAGTGATTTTCTTGAATGATCTCCATGGAGGAAAACTTTGTATATTTTCCCTGGGGAAATTTCCGGGTGTGGACCCTTGAATGTTTTTGTTTACCCCCAACGACTCCTGTGATGTTCCTTCGTGAACGACACTTTTAGACTACTTCCTTGGACGACTTGTATGACTCAGACCACATGACCGGCAACTTTCCTGGTCTAGTGACAGAAATCAGGCGACCTTACGATCTTTGACACAAATCACATGATCTTTAACGATCTCCCTCGAACGACGTCTGTGACTAATCCCGTGACATTTAACGACCCTCCCGACGATCTCTACGACACAAATCACACGACTTTAGACGACCTTCCTGGACAACTTCACCTAAACAAATTACATGACCTTTAATGACCCTCCTGGAAGACCAGTGACATATAACCCGTGACCTTTGACCTTACCACATTAACTCCAGTTTAATGCATCACGCATGACAAATAAATTCTTCTCGTTCGTGCAAAGAAAAAACTATATTTTTCTCCGAAAATAATGTCATTATCCGCCCACAGTTTCCTTTGCAAATCCAACACACACTTTATTATTACTAAGAAATAGCTTTGCTTTATGATTCCCTGCGGCAAATTTGCTCCAATTTATAAATTTATTATCAAATTTATACTAGTTAAGCACCTTTGGTTACGCGACCTTTGTATGCTGTGCTCAATCATTGTCACCTTTGTTTCTCTGTCATTACGGGATTATGCTTGCAAGGGATGGTTATAATAATAATAATATAATAATTTATGCCGCTTGCGGCGTAATATGTATCTCGTGGCTTACTTTGAAGTGTGCAGTGTTCAGACCCGCCTTATTCTTCTAGTTATTTGACTGGTAAAAAGGCTTTTTCTTGTCTACTCTTGTTTATGTTCAGTAGGATTTTGCACGTCGCAATCATATCTCCTCTTGTTTTTCGTTCGCTCAGTGAAGGCCTAATTCTTATTCAGACAAGATTGGAATTACCTGCATGAACTCACCTAATTGTGGTTGCAGGAGTCGAATCATAGCTCCTGGTCATGCCTCTTCACTGGTCTCCACTAGGTCCACTCCCTGCTCCATGAGCCTCATCATACCTCTTCTTAATGCTATGTATGAATCCTGCCTCCTCTATATCACTCTAAAGGCTATTCCACTTCCTGACAACTCTATGACTGAAGAAATACTTCCTAACAGCCCTCCTGTGTGTGATCCAAACATTGGCCAGGAGATAAACGATACGTCTGGTAATGCCAATCAAAGCCCAGTAAAACTTCCCAACTTATAATGAAGCAATATAACTTTTTTCAGACTTTATAGTGAAAGAAAAAAAATTTCCGGCAACCATAATAGCTTACCCCATTGAGGTTCATGAACCACAATAACAGTGAGGCTCATGAACCACAATAACAGTGAGGTTCATGAACCACAATAACAGTGAGGTTCATGAACCACAATAACAGTGAGGCTCATGAACCACAATAACAGTGAGGCTCATGAACCACAATAACAGTGAGGTTCATGAACCACAATAACAGTGAGGTTCATGAACCACAATAACTGAGGTTCATGAACCACAATAACAGTGAGGTTCATGAACCACAATAACATTAACCAGTGAGGTTCATGAACCACAATAACAGTGAGGTTCATGAACCACAATAACAGAGGTTCGTGAACCACAATAACAGTGAGGTTCATGAACCACAATAACAGTGAGGTTCATGAACCACAATAACAGTGAGGTTCATGAACCACAATAACAGTGAGGTTAATGAACCACAATAACAATCAGAGGTTCATGAACCACAATAACAGAGGTTCATGAACCACAATAACAGTGAGGTTAATGAACCACAATAACAATCAGAGGTTCATGAACCACAATAACAGAGGTTCATGAACCACAATAACAATCAGAGAGGTTCATGAACCACAATAACTGTGAGGTTTATGAACCACAATAACAGTGAGGTTCATGAACCACAATAACAGAGGTTCATGAACCATAATAACAGAGAGGTTCATGAACCACAATAACAGAGAGGTTCATGAACCACAATAACAGAGAGGTTCATGAACCACAATAACAGAGGTTCATGAACCACAATAACAGAGAGGTTCATGAACCACAATAACAGAGAGGTTCATGAACCACAATAACAGAGGTTCATGAACAACAATAACAGAGGTTCATGAACCACAATAACAGAGGTTCATGAACCACAATAACAGAGGTTCATGAACCATAATAACAGAGAGGTTCATGAATCACAATAACAGAGAGGTTCATGAACCATAATAACAGAGAGGTTCATGAACCACAATAACAGAGGTTCATGAACCATAATAACAGAGAGGTTCATGAACCACAATAACAGAGAGGTTCATGAACCACAATAACAGAGAGGTTCATGAACCACAATAACAGAGAGGTTCATGAACAATAACAGAGGTTCATGAACCACAATAACAGAGGTTCATGAACCACAATAACAGAGGTTCATGAACCACAATAACAGAGGTTCATGAACCACAATAACAGAGGTTCATGAACCACAATAACAGAGGTTCATGAACCACAATAACAGAGGTTCATGAACCACAATAACAGAGAGGTTCATGAACCACAATAACAGAGAGGTTCATGAACCACAATAACAGAGGTTCATGAACAACAATAACAGAGGTTCATGAACCACAATAACAGAGGTTCATGAACTACAATAACAATCAGAGGTTCATGAACCACAATAACAATCAGAGGTTCATGAACCACAATAACAATCAGAGGTTCATGAACCACAATAACAATCAGAGGTTCATGAACCACAATAACAGAGAGGTTCATGAACCCCAATAACAGAGGTTCATGAACCACAATAACAGAGAGGTTCATGAACCACAATAACAGAGAGGTTCATGAACCACAATAACAGAGGTTCATGAACCACAATAACAGAGGTTCATGAACAACAATAACAGAGGTTCATGAACCACAATAACAGAGGTTCATGAACCACAATAACAGAGGTTCATGAACCACAATAACAGAGGTTCATGAACCACAATAACAGAGGTTCATGAACCACAATAACAATCAGAGGTTCATGAACCACAATAACATTAACCCAGTGAGGTTTGTGATAATTCTCCTCTTTCAATTATTCTCATTTGTGAATAATTCTCATTTGTGAATAATTCTCATATGTGAATAATTCTAATTTGTGAATAATTTTCATCAGTCAATAATTCTCATTTGTGAATAATTCTCAGTCAATAATTCCCATCAGTCAATAATTCCCATCAGTCAATAATTCCCATCAGTCAATAATTCCCATCAGTCAATAATTCCCATCAGTCAATAATTCCCATCAGTCAATAATTCCCATCAGTCAATAATTCCCATCAATCAATAATTCCCATCAGTCAATAATTCCCATCAGTCAATAATTCCCATCAGTCAATAATTCCCATCAGTCAATAATTCCCATCAGTCAATAATTCCCATCAGTCAATAATTCCCATCAGTCAATAATTCCCATCAGTCAATAATTCCCATCAGTCAATAATTCCCATCAGTCAATAATTCCCATCAGTCAATAATTCCCATCAGTCAATAATTCTCATCAGTCAATAATTCCCATCAGTCAATAATTCCCATCAGTCAATAATTCTCATCAGTCAATTTAACAAATTAATTTTCGAAAGCGGATGGAACGTATTCGTCAACTGATTGAATAAAATCAACACAGACCACTTTCAGAAGGGAAGCAGATGGGGGAGGGGAGAAAGGGGGAAGAGGGAAAGCAGGGGGAAGGGAGGGGAAGGGATGGTCCTAGAGGAGAGGAAAATGGGTCGTTGTTGGGGAAGTGTTTGTTGTGGTGCGGAATGAGAAAGTAGGGAGGTGGTGAATTAGTGGAGATAAGAGGAAGAATAGGGAATGGAGAGAGGGAATAGAGGAGGTGGAAGGTAGGGGAAGAGTAAAGGGAGATAAGAGGAGAGGTAGAGAGAAGAAATCAAGTGGGTGGGTTTCTAGCTAATTAAAGAACCGGTTTGAAAGATGACGCATCCCAGAAGTGTTGCAGACCCTTAGCCCCCACCCAACCATATAGTCACTTCCCCACCCACACAGGGGCCAGGAGCTGAGTCTCGACCCCTGCAACCACAATTAGGTGAGTACAGTTACCTACCCACCCATATCAGCACCCACCCAGAAAAAAAAAAAACGTGCTAATAGATAGACTTACAGAGATACGTGTTAATTGCTACGTCTTTAAGTTATACGAGCCCATGAAGGTAATTAAGTCACTCACTTCAAGAAGCCAACAAAAGCGAACTTTAAGCTATTTTCCGACGTCGAAAAGGAAATCATAGACGCCTGGCTTTTATATTTTCTGTGTTATGCCTCGTGTTTCACAAATTATCATACATAGTAACAATATGTAAATTAGCTAGGATAACCCACCCAAAAAAAAAAGTTAAAGTGACCTATCTCCACTGGGGTCCTAAGTAAGTAGTAAGTTTATTTAGGCACAGGTACACATAAGTACAATTATCATACGTAGTGTAAATTACCCAGGATAACCCCAAAAAAGTTAGTGACTTATTTACATTGGGGTCCTTAGTAATAATAACTGATCTTAGTTAACAGGCGTGATTATAAATGACAGATATTGTTTGTTTGTTTCTCTCTCTCTCTCTCTCTCTCTCTCTCTCTCTCTCTCTCTCTCTCTCTCTCTCTCTCTCTCTCTCTCTATCAAACGCACAAGTCTCGTCAGCGGAAACTTTAGTATTTCGTAGAATCGGATCTGAAAGGAAGAGTCTTAGTGCCATTCCGCTTGAGTGAGCGAGATGATGAGAGGAGGAGACCAAGCGGAGGCAAAACTGAGGGCTCGCTGCCTCTCTCACTGCCTCACATCGTTTCTCACTGCTTCACTGCCTCTTACGCTATCTCACATCATATCTCACTGCCTTACATCATATCTCACTGCCTCACATCGTTTCTCACTGCTTCACTGCCTCTTACACTATCTCACATCATATCTCACTGCCTCCTCTCTAACGTACTATACATGACGACAAAGAAGCGACGTGAGAGAAGCTTTACACACATTAGTTGTCCATTTTTTTTAAGCTGACTTTCTGTGAAACGACTCAATATTGTTACTTCCATGAATCTCTCTCTCTCTCTCTCTCTCTCTCTCTCTCTCTCTCTCTCTCTCTCTCTCTCTCTCTCTCTCTCTCTCTCTCTCTCTCTCTCTAAGAAAACAAACCAAAAGAAAAGAAAATGAAATTTTTGATCAATTCTGAAAGGTCAGTGTGTGTGTATATATATATATATATATATATATATATATATATATATATATATATATATATATATATATATGTCGTGCCGATTAGGTAAAACTTGCGATTTTGGCTTAAATAGCAACGCTCTTCTTGCCATATAAGACAAGCGAAAATTTGCGTATGCAATAATTTCGCAAAAATCATTCTAAACCTAACGAAAAAAATATATTTCATTGTGTGTGTTTATTATTAAATTATTGTAAAAGTATTTAAAATATATTTAGTTGGGTTAGGCTAAATTAAATTGCGCTTGTTATAATAAGGTTAGGTAAGTTTTCTAAGATACTTTTGGGTCAAAATTAAATTTTTGCATCAACATAAATGAAAAAATATGTCTTTAAACGTATAAAAGAAAATTTTTGAAAGGACTTAATTTTAGATGAGTTCTTGCTAATTGACCAGTTTTACCTATTAGGCACGACATATATATATATACATATGATTCTCTTATTAGCTAAGCAGAACTTTTTCAATATTTTATTATTATTACAGTCGAAACTAAGCGCTAAACCCACATGAAACTCATGTTTTCAGGTTTCAGTTAATGTGGCAAGGCCTGTGACGTGCCTGTGAGAGGTGTCGAGAGTCCTATGGTGACTGTCCTGTCGACAGATTATTATAATCAAGGGGGGGGTAGGATTATGCTGCGCCTGTGGGGGGGGATGTGGAAGGTATTCAGGCTTAATTCAGGGAACTGAAGCACAGATCCATTTCCCTAGATCAAGAGCCCATCACCAGCGTCAAGGAACCTCCATTGAGGGTCTGGCCAACAGAGCCATCCATCATAGCCTGGTCGACCAGGCTCTTTGAGCCATCAGTCCAGTTTCCATCTGCGTCATGGTTTCAGTAACGACGACGCAACAGCTGGTCTTTTGTTATGACGCAACAGCTGGTCTTTTGTAATGACGCAACAGCTGGTCTTTTGTTATGACGCAACAGCTGGTCTTTTGTTATGATGCAACAGCTGGTCTTTTGTTATGATGCAACAGCTGGTCTCCTGTGACGACGCAACAGCTGGTCGCCTGTGACGACGCAACAGCTGGTCGCCTGTGACGACGCAACAGCTGGTCGCCTGTGACGTTTCATCAGATGGGATCACACTGCGCTGATTTTATTTCAATCCCAATTAAAATATTTAGATTGCTAGTATTAGTTTGCCTAAAAAAATAATTCCTGAAACACTGTAAGGATAAAAGTGGAGTGTTTTAGTTTATAAAAAAGCTTTTCTAGTGAAATATATATATACATGTATATATATATATATATGGAGACCACATAGTCTCTAGCTGTTCAGGGCTATTAACCCCTTAATTAACTATCCCTCAATTATAACTAATTCTTTCTTCCTATTTTACATTCATGAAGTTTCTCATCTTTGTGTTGTCTCGTCTCTCTCTCTCTCGTAACGTCTCTCTCCTCGCTCTCACTCCCCCTTGGTTAATTCTCACCAGTGAACTCACGATGAGAAGTACGTATTTCCTGGGACTCAGACTCGCCGTGGTCTCCAGTATGTCAGAGACGTTGTCAGAAGCATTGTGGAGAAGGTTTTCGCTTCACCAGAGTCCCCTCCTCCCAGTCTCGTTGCATCGTTTAGTTTCCCAGCTTAAGCTGACAGATTGCAGCATCACCTGATGCACGAAAGCAATCCTCTGTGATGGAATATGACAGAGAACCTTGTTAACTTTCGTACCCACTGTGTTACCAGTAAAAAATTGTTAATTAATGTTTGAAACTCTCCGTGTGCGATGCAGTATTATGGGAGAACATTGCTCGCTTTTGATCCCATAGTATAACTATCCTATTACCACTATGCATGAAACCCATCCTATGGGATGGAATATGACAGGAAGGCATCGCCTACTTCTAATCCCACAATGTTACCATTATATAGATGAGTAAAATAGCTGCACACTATTGATAGATCAATATTTAATGATTTTGAGATTACAGATAGTACTGTAAGTACTATATTTTTATGTTTTAGTAACGGGACCTTTACCACTCGAAGGTTGTGTTGTCGTACATTAATATTATTCCCTTAACCTCCGAACTGTGATTAGATGAGATAATGCATAGCGCCCCCTCATCTTAGCTGTCTATGAATAACTAAAGTGTAATGAACACTTATCAATGCTCAGGAATAATCCACATGAAGACAAACTCAGAAGATTGATTGATCTGTATATTTCGACCCCATTCTGGAATCCTCTTCAACTGTATGTGTCCAGTCACTCTTGCTATTCCCAGTTCTTCCTCTGTTTCCTTGCTTCTTAAATTCCACCCCGATAAGTGTTAGACTTGGTCGTGTAGGCTGTCCTTGTCTTCATAACATGCACAACTACTATCATGCACAACCATCCTTCCCTTCGCGCTTCTATGTGACTAGTTAATAGTCCAACTCTGACCTAAAACTCGTCAAAAGTTTCAGTCTCCAGTGTGCCGGATATTTGTGTATTGTTCCAGTCACGGTATTGTGTCTTTCTTTAAGAATGATGAATCAAATTGCACACTGCCTACCCTCTCCGCCATCACACCGCCTTGTCTCTCTAAGCAACACATTTCATATCATTCAAATGTTGCCATCCCGCTGACATTCTCATCTCAGTGTTGAAAGGGGCAGCGTATTCCAGACCAGGCAGTGTTCATCAGCGCTTGCAATGACCATTCTTCATCCTGTTGTTGCTGCTTCTGTTGCTGCTGAGGCTGGTGTTCCTGTTTTGCGATAGCTACGTCTGGTGTTGCTGTTATTGTTCCTTTTTTGCGATAGCTACGTGTGGTGCTGCTGTTGTTATTTCTGTTTTGCGACAGCCACGTCTGATGCCACTGTTGCTGGTGCTATTGCTACTGATGCTTCTGTTGCTGTTACTCTCCTCCTGCTGACTTCCTCACACGAGACACGGGGCTGATAATCTACAATAGATCCTCGGAATATGCTGACCCAAAGCCAAGGAGCCTAGAATATCGGGATTTGCAACTGGATTCCTTCCTCGAATATAGGATCAGAAATGCCGGTCACGGCCATTTGATTTGGAACTGGATTCCTTACCAGAATATTGGATTAAAAACTTAACTCCAGTCACGAGCATATGATTTGAAAGTGGTTTCCTAGTGTGGGAAAGTGTACAAGACCAGGAAAAAAACATTTTACACAACGAGACTAAGCTGGAATTGTGGCGACTCGGTCATAGAACTGGAAGTAGCAGTGGTGAATAAGATATTTTGCCATTCAGTGGCCATCGTTCATTTCAATACAGAGATTATATTCTGCGTGCAGTGGAAATCTGAGGGACTGACTACCTCGTCTTCCACCGTCTCCAGTATATAATCTCTGCATTCGAACTGAAAAAAAAAAAAACTGGCTGCTGGGGTCTTATTCAACTCGTCGGTACTGTATACCATGATTTTAATACTGAAACATGATTTTTCTAGCATGTTATCAGGGCGTAAAAGTGAAGAAGGCGCCCTTGAAGAACTCTCTCGCTAGAACACGTTACACGATGTTCTGTCGTGAGCCGAAGACTTTTTTTTTAAGACCTGAGGTGAGGATGTTGCGTGTGTGTGTTCAGCTGAACACTTCTGACATGAGAGTGATTGAGCGAATGACGGTTGAGTGTGTTTCCTCTTTTTCGGGTCACCGTACCTTGGAAGGAGACGCCCGATATGTAAAATAAGTAAACAAATGAATGATAGTAGTGGTAATAATAATACATTCAGAGGGAATCTTCAGAGAGGTGCCTTGATGCTGGGGAAGGGTTCTTGATCCAAGGAATTATAACTACCCCTCTCCTTCCTCGGATCAAGCCTGGTTACCTCCCATTACAGGATTACTATAATTGTTTTCCTTCATTACCTCTATGTACGTCTTTATTATTCACCCCATTGTCATCATCTTATTTTTTCTTCTCTTATCTCTTTTTTATTCATCATTAACTCTGCTCTTAACTTTTCTGTCTTTAAACACTTGAAAAAACAAAATCACAAGATTTTTTTTTCTTTCAAGTCTTGATTTTTTTTTATTTTGCTTCTTTCATACTCGATTTTTTTCTGCGTTCAAGATTCGCAAAATCTCAAAAAGTTTATATAGCAGGTCACTCAGTGTAAAGGATCCAAACTCACTGCCAGTGGTCAGATTAGTAGTCCATTGTCCTAACTACAACACCTTGGAGTAATAGCAGACAGTTGGGTTCTTGCGTTCTGGGAGCCTAAATTCTTCGTTTTCTCCTTCATCTTTCTCTCTTTCTTCTTTTCTGACACATGAGTACAATTTGCAGAGTGATCGTCTCGCTTTTATCTCGAGTCCAGAGATAACTTTTGTAAAGGCGGGGGAAACTTTGGGACCACTGGGGTGCTATTGAGCACTAGGCTACTCACCCAGTCAAGCCATGGACTACCAGTCCTCAGTCCTCGCTAGACCTTGTCTTGGTTCTAGGTCATCTTTAGACATGATCTAATAAGTACTTGACTTCTTTAAACTTCTACTTCCATTTTAATCTTTCTTCTTCTCTTTTAGACCTGTTCTTCTAGTTCTTCGTCTTCTTTAAACACGTTTTTCTAGTTCTTTAGATCTGTTCCTCCAATTCTTCAGAAGTTCTACAGTGGAACATTCAAGCCGGAGTTAGATTGAAAGTTTTCTTCCGTCTTTTCCCACCAGACAGTGTAATCCCGTCCTCCTTCTCTCGTCCAGGCAGTGTAATCCCCTCCTTCTCTCGTCCAGGCAGTGTAATCCCCTCCTTCTCTCGTCCAGGCAGTGTAATCCAGTCTTCTCCAGTCAGCATCCACAGTTACCACAAAAAGCAACGTCACTCTCGCGTCGTGTAAATGCATAGAGGGCAGCAAGAGAGCCAGCACATACATATATAGGGCCCTCCTGCTATCTCCAGGGAAAGGCGTGGCTATTACAAAGTTTAAAAGCGTCGACTGCAGATTGTAGTTGCACACTTCGTCAGATTTAACTTCCAATTGTTGGTCCTATATTGTCAGATTTAACTAAAAATAGTAAGTTTCCTCTTAAATGAAACTAAGGTGAGTAGGTCTCTTCTTTGTCAGATAACATAGGTACTATAAAAAGTAGGTCTTCTCTTTAAGTAAAACTGTAAATTATAAGTCTCCTCTATGTCTAAATAAATTACAAAGAGTTTGTCTTCTCTTTGTCAGATAAAACCACAGATTATAGCTCTCCTCCTTGCCAGATTTAATAGCATATCGTAGCTATTCTTTACGGCTTCCCATCCTTCAATATTGGTACTAAGTCTGTCGCAGCAATAAGGCTGACTGGTGTCAGCTGTGGGTAGTGACAACGAGGTTCTTCGTGTGACCACAGGCCGGGTTTTGAGGCTTTATCGTGAGTACTCTCCATGTCGGGAATCAACTAAGCTCTTTCACCCCTCTAACTTTGTTTAAATCAAAGTTTCTACCTTTATATATATATATATATATATATATATATATATATACATATATATATATACATATATAGTGTGTATATGTGTACAGAACTCGTAGATCAGGAGGAAGATCGTTCGAAACTGAGTTTTTTTTTGGCCCGGGCTTCTGTGAGAGACACTTTTACGTTAACCTCGGAATTCCGTCAAAGTTTTCCTGAGAGTATGGAGAGGAACCTGATCCCTGTCTCCTCCCTGAGTGGCTGGCCTATCAGAGAAAACCAGGACACACATCTGAACGAAATACCTGATTTACTTGTAATATTTCTTGTTTTTTTTTGTATTGAACGGTAGCACGACGCTCAATTATCGGCTGGAGGATCGAGCCTGCATCAACGCCTTGGGTTGCATGGCTTAGCGCCTCAAAGAATGAAATTAATTATTTTGAACCTTTGATTGGAATAATTCACTACTAACCCACAATACAGTGGCTGGAACAATTCACTACTAACCCACAATACCGTGGCGGGAACACACTACTAACCACAATACTGTGTAACATCACTACTACCCAAATACCGTGGCTGAACAATTCACTACTAACCCACAATACCGTGGTGGAACATTCACTCAACCCACAATACCGTGGCTGGAACAATTCACTACTAACCCACAATACCGTGGTGGAACACTACTAACCCACAATACAGTGGCTGGAACAATTCACTACTAACCCACAATACCGTGGCTGAAACAATTCACTACTAACCCACAATACCGTGGCTGGAACAATTCACAACTAACCCACAATACCGTGGCTGGAACAATTCACTACTAACCCACAATACCGTGGCTGGAACAATTCACTACTAACCCACAATACCGTGGCTGGAACAATTCACAACTAATATACCCCGAAAAAATAAGTTGTTTTAAAACGATATCCCGCCCCAGGGGAGAGAGAGATAGAGAGAGAGAGAGAGAGAGAGAGAGAGAGAGAGAGAGAGAGAGAGAGAGAGAGAGAGAGAGAGAGAGAGAGAGAGAGAGAGAGAGAGAGAGAGAGAGAGAGAGCAAGCACTGAGTGAGGTACATACTTCTGAGTGAGGATGCACTCAGAAACTCTTTTAAGTTCAGCATCGGTGTTCTGACTGCGAGTGAGTTAGGAAGGAGTTAGGTACCTCAAAGCTTGTGTGTGTGTTCCCAGCCTGACCTCACAGCCTGTTGTTGTTGCTTGCGCTGTGTTTGTCGTTGTTGTTGTTGCTTGCGCTGTGTTTGTCGTTGTTGTTGTTGTTGCTTGCGCTGTGTTTGTCGTTGTTGTTGTTGCTTGCGCTGTGTTTGTCGTTGTTGTTGGGGGCTGTTGCTGTGTTTGTCGTTGTTGTTGGGGCTGTTGCTGTGTTTGTCGTTGTTGTTGGGGCTGTTGCTGTGTTTGTCGTTGTTGTTGGGGGCTGTTGCTGTGTTTGTCGTTGTTGTTGGGGGCTGTTGCTGTGTTTGTCGTTGTTGTTGGGGCTGTTGCTGTGTTTGTCGTTGTTGTTGGGGCTGTAGCTGTGTTTGTCGTTGTTGTTGGGGCTGTTGATGTGTTTGTCGTTGTTGTTGGGGCTGTTGCTGTGTTTGTCGTTGTTGTTGGTGCTGTTGCTGTGTTTGTCGTTGTTGTTGGTGCTGTAGCTGTGTTTATCGTTGTTGGTGCTGTTGTTATTGCTGCTGCTGCTTCTGTGTTTGTCGTTGTCGTTGTTGTTGGGGCTGTTGCTCTGTTTGTCGTTGTTACTGTTATTGTTGCTATTGCTAATGTACTCGTCCATGCTCTTGTTGATGTTGTTGTTGGTAGTGGCGATGTTGTTGCTTTATTGGTGCAGGCTCGATCCTCCAGCCGCTAATTGAGAGTTGTGCTACCCTTCAATACACACACCCAAAACAAAAAACAAAAATTACAAGTAAATCAGGTATTGCGTTCAGAGGTGTGTCCTGGTTTTCTCTGATAGGCCAGCCACTCAGGGAGGAGACAGGGATCAGGTTCCTCTCCATACTCTCAGGAAAACTTTGATGGTATTCAGAGGTTAACCTAAAAGTGTCTCTAACACCCCAAGATGGCACCATACAGCCTACCATTGCACCATATAGCCTCACCATGGCTCCATACAGCCCCAAGATGGCACCATACAGCCTCACCATGGCACCAAAACACCTTATCATGGAACTATACACCCACCACCACTACTATAATCACCACCACCACCACCATCATCACCACCACCACCACCATCACCACCACCACCATCACGACCTACTAGCAAACACTAGGTCATGTTTATAATATAAAAAAAACATTTCGGCTGTGACCTCTAACCGATACCATAGCCGAAACAAACTACGGAACGGGTAAGATTTGAACCCATGACAAGCGGGTCGTAAAACGCAATGGGTTCAAATTCCACCCGTTCCGTGTTTTTTTTTTTCTTTCAATCATGTCATTACGATTTCCTGAATCATAACCAAAACGTTTTCTAATTTCTAATGGTATTGCTCTCCCCATTGTTATTTTAAACTACCACCACCAACAACAACTACAACAATCCCAACCACAACTCGCAATAGATTTCATTAAGAATTGACGAAAGCGGCAGATCACCTAGGCTTATCTGTCACGCACTCTTGCCTCACGCAAACTCTGTATTTGCATACATGAATCCAGCGCGGGCGCCGACACCTGAAGCTCAGCTCAGATTCCATCTTTTTCGTCTCCTTCATTATACGTGGATGCTGAGAGAGAATCTATGCTGAGATTTTATCAGATTTTTTTTTTCGTTTACACGTTTTCGGGTGCAGGAGTGTAAAAAAAAAATGATTTTTTTTGTGTTAGTTGCAAAGATACGTCGGACCGTACTTCCGGTGCTATAAACGTCACTTCCGTTGCAGCACTCGGAGCTTCCGGTACAGCACTCGAAACTTCCGGTACAGCACTCGGAACGTCCGGTACAGCACTCGGAACTTCCGGTACAGCACTCGGAACTTCCGGCACAGCACTCGGAACTTCCGGTACAGCACTCGGAACTTCCGGTACAGCACTCGGAACTTCCGGTACATCACTCGGAACTTCCGGTACAGCACTCGGAACTTACGGTACAACACTCGGAACTTCCGGTACAGCACTCGAAACTTCCGGTACATCACTCGGAACTTCCGGTACAGCACTCGGAACTTCCGGTACAGCACTCGGAACATCCGGCACAGCACTCGGAACTTCCGGTACAGCACTCGGAACGTCCGGTACAGCACTCGAAACTTCCGGTACAACACTCGGAACTTCCGGTACAACACTCAGAACTTCCGGTACACCACTCGGAACTTCCGGTACAGCACTCGGAACTTCCGGTACAGCACTCGGAACTTCCGGTACAGCCCTCGGAACTTCCGGTACAGCCCTCGGAACTTCCGGTACAGCACTCGAAATTCCCGGTACAATAATCAGAACTTCCGGGACAGGAATTGTCTCTTCCGGTAAAAAAATCCTCTGTTCTGATGCAAAAACAACACACACACACACACACACACACACACAAACACACTCGCCTGCTACACAAATCTAACATGCACAGAAAACCTCTCATCAGTGTGGCTAGAAGGGCCGGTTGTAGACGGGTAGGAAGAGGTGAACGAGAGAACTTGTAAGAGGAACACAAGAAGAACATAACTTATGGATGAGGACGGAGGGTAGCGTGCATATTTACCATCAGACGCCTCCACCAACCCCTCCACCAACACAACAGGTACACCAGGTGGGATGTAAATAGCCCCATCTAAAGTCAGAGGATCCCTCTGGGAGGGTATCCCCTATTCCACCCATCATTCCCCTCCTCTTCCTTGGCTGAACCTTCTCAACTTCAAATGAGGTTCTAAACCTGAGCCCTCTCTGAACCGTCTCCAAACAGGATCGACAATCAAACCTTTCTACAAGAAATTCAACATAAGGCTCTGATATCAGCGTTATGTAAACGATTAAACTATCGTAGTAGGAAAAGTTAAGGATAATGTTAGTAGTAATAGTAGTAGTAGAGACACTGACAACAACATCCAGCTGTGATTGATACACCAATTAGCTATGATTGACACACCACCTGGCTCTGACACATCAACTGTCTCTGAGTGACATATCTGGCACTTGCCAGCAATAGAGAGAGAGAGAGAGAGAGAGAGAGAGAGAGAGAGAGAGAGAGAGAGAGAGAGAGAGAGAGAGAAATGGGCAAATGCTTTATCTCCAGCTTAGCAAATTTGCAGTTGAATTGACGAGTCTTGCATGAATCTATTTCCATCACGTGCGTGTCACTCTTGCTTGCTGTTTTTTACGTTAATTTTTTTTCGTAGTGACTAAGAGGAATGGTAAAGAGTGGACACCGAGGAGAAACATACGGGTATCAAAATAGACACTGGAAGAACGTTTCGCTCTAAGGAGACTCCTTTCATCACTTAAAACTTTCCTTAGAGCAAAACGCTGCCTATGTGCAAGTTTGTTTTGATCGAGAGACTCAATATACAAGTCTTCATATTGACAAGAAAGAATAATAAGCCACAATACCCTGACTGGAACAACGAACAAATAGTTACAATGTTGGTAGACTTACCGACAATATGTTGGGTAAACAATTTCAACTAATGTCGCATTAGTTGCGCTTGTGGAACGAGTGTGAGATATTTCTCACTTCTCTACTTCATAACTCTCATACTTATTTAAAAATATACTTTATTTAAATTTTTATACCTGTCTCCATCAGTATTTCTAATTACTTTCATATTATATTTGCGTGTATTTTTCATTGCTAGTCCTAAATTTAAATAGTAATTAGGTTACTTTGTGTGGTTACATTGCCCGAAATGTATTACAAGTCAATTTCTTCTGAGCTTTCAACTGAATCAAATTACATTTGGTTTATAATTACATATAAAACAAATGAAAAACATCGCCTTTACACCTCTGCTGCTTCTGCTTCCTCCTCTGTACTCGACTGAAGCAGTCTACTGTGTAGGCTCGTAGTGGGGACTTCGAGGCTTGCAGTGGGGACTTTGTGGCTTGCAGTGGGGACTTTGTGGCTTGCAGTGGGAACTTTGTGGCTTGCAGTGGGGAGTGCGAGGCCTGTAGTGGGAATTTCGTGGCTTGCAGTGGGGACTTGGAGGCTTGCACTGGAAGACGGTGGTGTGACGGGATCATTGCTTGGAGGGTCCTGTGTGTCAGTGTTCATGATGCTTGGTCAGTCAAATTTAACTGAGGAAAGCCGGAATGAGGTTCGATAAAGACCTGACTTGAAACAGGATCAGGATGAAGAAGCCCTCAGACCCGCCGAGAGACCTTGCGGGACTCCCCGTAGCCAGCTGCCATTGTAGATCCACTTGTGTACATGGGAGAACATGATGGGAGAGATATATAGCAGAGGACTTGGAAGTCCACGCCGAGGTCATCTGCCTAGAAGAATGATCAACTTCTACCTACATTAACAACACACACATTTTATGTAGTTACAAATCCTGTTTGCCACGCCTACTGAGTAGTATATTATTTATAATAGGATTTTTATGGACACCATCTGATCTGCAAAGTTGAGATTACATAGTGTTTGATAGCAAGGAGTGGCGAAGCTCTCAAATGATCCTAGACATCTATATACATGAATTGCTAAAGAAAGTGAAATGAACACTTGTCAGTGCTCAATTATATATATATATATATATATATATATATATATATATATATATATATATATATATATATATATATATATATACTTCGGCGGAAATTTTACAGAACAACATATGTAAAAAGTGGAAGATGGAGGAATTTTAAGGTAGAGAACTACCGTCCAGCTGGCGAAGGGGCGAGGATTCTAGCCTACTACACCGCGGGAATTAATTCAAGAAAATAGAGAACAAGTCAGCAATTTGCTTTTCATTGTTTTAACTATGGCGGTAGTGGAGTTACAGCCCCTGACATAAACAACGGTGACCCATGTTATGGGCCTCTCTCTCAACAACCCAGCAAATTGGACCAATTACGAATAAACTTTTGTCCAATTCCAGTTTTGCCTCGGTATGCATGTGTGTGTGTGTGTGTGTGTGTGTGTGTGTGTGTGTGTGTGTGTGTGTGTGTGTAGTAACTTGTCAGGCATTAATATTTTTTCCCAGCTAATACACACTGGAATACCCATCGTTTGTGTGCGATAAAGGTGAGGTTTGCAGTGGGAACTTCGAGGGTAGCAGTAAATAGGTAGAAAGGGTTAGGTACCTTCGATAGCGTTTAGCTTTGAAATGAGATGAAGAGGAATAAGAGCCTCTTGACCTGTAAATGAACTTGGAAAGAATAACAGCTCTTAGCTTGTAAGTTTGGCTGAGGAAAAATAACAGTTCTTGATCAGTGAGCTGAGAAAAAAAAGTAACATCTCTGGACCTACAAATAAACTGGGGTAAAAATAATAAGAGCCTGGGAGCTGAGGAAGAATAACAGACCTCAGCCAGTAAATTCAGCAGTCAGAGAAGCTGCTCAGCAGTGGTGTCGCAGAGAGAGACAAGACGTTCAAAATATAACTCATACATTTTTAACACAGAAATTCTGTTCGTGTGATTTGTCTTCATCTTACAATGAAGTGAAGACATCGAGGTGAAAGTAATTCATGATTCTATCCTCAAGACACGAAGTGCTCTTTTATTTTGCAGACGTGACATGAATTCCCTTGTCTTGGGAAGCGGTAAACTCGTGTGGGTCATGGAGCCCCCGTCTGATAATTGGAACCTTGTCTCTGACCACTCAGACATAATCTGCCATGATAATTACTGGAGTTAATTTTTGAGACAACGATTGTTTCATGACAGAAAGAGCACTGATAGCAACTCTTGTCTGTTTTATGGTATTGTATTACTTTCGATGGAGGCTCGATCCTCCGTTCGCCCCAAAAGACTTTTTAATACTTTGCATATGAGAATAAATCAACACTGCCAGGAGTAGGCAAACACACACACACACACACACACACACACACACACACACAATAACAGAAGTTTTCCTGTGAGCTGTCACACACTTGACACTTGCACGCTATGAAAACACAGTGGCAACTTCAACATCTCCCGCCTGCGGCTGCACACCATCCTTCACCAAGCTTACCACAGCTGCACACCATCCTTCACCAAGCTTACCACAGCTGCACACCATCCTTCACCAAGCTTACCACAGCTGCACACCATCCTTCACCAAGCTTACCACAGCTGCACACCATCCTTCACCAAGCTTACCACAGCTGCACACCATCCTTCACCAAGCTTACCACAGCTGCACACCATCCTTCACCAAGCTTACCACAGCTGCACACCATCCTTCACCAAGCTTACCACAGCTGCACACCATCCTTCACCAAGCTTACCACAGCTGCACACCATCCTTCACCAAGCTTACCACAGCTGCACACCATCCTTCACCAAGCTTACCACAGCTGCACACCATCCTTCACCAAGCTTACCACAGCTGCACACCATCCTTCACCAAGCTTACCACAGCTGCACACCATCCTTCACCAAGCTTACCACAGCTGCACACCATCCTTCACCAAGCTTACCACAGCTGCACACCATCCTTCACCAAGCTTACCACAGCTGCACACCATCCTTCACCAAGCTTACCACAGCTGCACACCATCCTTCACCAAGCTTACCACAGCTGCACACCATCCTTCACCAAGCTTACCACAGCTGCACACCATCCTTCACCAAGCTTACCACAGCTGCACACCATCCTTCACCAAGCTTACCACAGCTGCACACCATCCTTCACCAAGCTTACCACAGCTGCACACCATCCTTCACCAAACTTACCACAGCTGCACACCATCCTTCACCAAGCTTACCACAGCTGCACACCATCCTTCACCAACTACCACAGCTGCACACCATCCTTCACCAACACCAGCTGCACACCATCCTTCACCAAGCTTACCACAGCTGCACACCATCCTTCACCAAGCTACACAGCTGCACACCATCCTTCACCAAGCTTACCACAGCTGCACACCATCCTTCACCAAGCTTACCACAGCTGCACACCATCCTTCACCAAGCTACCACAGCTGCACACCATCCTTCACCCACCACAGCTGCACACCATCCTTCACCAAGCTTACCACAGCTGCACACCATCCTTCACCAAGCTTACCACAGCTGCACACCATCCTTCACCAAGCTTACCACAGCTGCACACCATCCTTCACCAAGCTTACACAGCTGCACACCATCCTTCACCAAGCTTACCACAGCTGCACACCATCCTTCACCAAGCTTACCACAGCTGCACACCATCCTTAGCACCAATGACATCTTCACAACTTACAGCTGCACACCATCCTTCACATCAGCCCCCTTACCACAGCTGCACACCATCCTTCACCAACTTACCACAGCTGCCATCTTCAATCCACAGCTACACCATCACTAATATACACACATGAAATATATAACTATATATATATATATACCTTATAATTAGTCAACATCTTACAAGCTTACCAATGAAATCCTATCACTAATATTAACCTAAGTGACAAATTTACAAGCTTACCAAGTTGATCCCATCTTATAATCACACTAACAAATGAGCCAGAAATAAATATATATATATAATATATATATATATATATATATATATATATATATATATATATATATATATATATATATTAATTATAATCAGGGATAATGTCTCTTCACTATTTTCTATAGCGTGTTGGCTTGAGAGTCACATTTTAACTTTTTCGTTATATATAATTTTGTAGAAAATTATGTGGAAAGTACTCGGTAAAACATAGTATTTACAGAGATGGTCATGATTTACACGCAGAGAAACTTACCCCAGTCGTGATTTACAGAGAGGAACTTCAGACACAGTCATGATTTACACAGAGAGGAATTTACCTCAGTCATGATTTACAGAGAGAGAGAGAGAGAGAGAGAGAGAGAGAGAGAGAGAGAGAGAGAGAGAGAGAGAGAGAGAGAGAGAGAGAGAGAGATAAACTTACCACAAACAGTCGTGATTTACACAGAGAGGAACTAACCTCCACTACAACAACATTTCTCATGCGAAGATAAAACTCTCTCCTTACCAGATTCTGCTAATCAAGTCACATCCTGCCAACTGCTCCTCCGAGAGGCATTCAACCTAATCAAGGAGATGCTCTTTGCCTGCCCAGAATGTGAATTTAATTCCCGAGAGACATTATTTTCAGGCAGTTTACCGTGTGGTGTGTGTGTGTGTGTGTGTGTGTGTGTGTGTGTGTGTGTGTGTGTGAAATTCTACAATCGTGCTTTATTGCATTTTTCCTAAAAGTACTTTTTAATTCACAATGATTCCTCCTCTCTCTTCCCCTCGTCCCTTACATTTCTAGTTGATAAGTCCCTCTCGGCATGTACATTCCCCTTACTGACCTAACTGACCTTTAGGTCAACTCAGGGATCAACTCTCCCTCACCAAGCCATTTTCAACAACACTCGTGTGTGTAGTTATCGTAGAGTGATGCTCACAGTGTTCTCCAAGAACTTTTTCCCCCTGACCCAGACTAGTGCACGCTTGTCCACGAATATTTTTTTTCCTTTCCCAGACCCCGCGCTGAAAGCCTACATTACCACGGTTCCAGAATACAAACCAGGGGAGCTGAAAGTCGCTGTGTGTAACCAAGTAACTTAATTCACTGATAGAATAAAGAGACGTGAATTAGAATCCATGTGAAGTGTTAGAATATTTTAGCGAGGATGTGTTGGTATTTATTACCACGTCAGTCCCAGAATAAGGAAGCACTGGGACAGTTTCTATCCAGGCTGGACAAGTAAGTTCGTTTAATATCTTTATTATGCACCCTATACCCATCCTGTTGGTGGTGGTCAAAAAGATTACAGAGGGACATGTGTCCAGAGACCGGGCCTCAAAATTTTTGATACCTAAGCAACTTACAGTGGTAATGAATTATTTGCGTGTTTATGTCTGCTTATAATCGTAATGAATTGCTCGTGCAGACATTAATTCAGTCAAAAAAACATTACAGTATAGTCAAATGATGTTCTGAATCATTTACTGTATTTTCCGGCATATAAGGCGCACAAAAATACTGTATATTACCCTTTGTTTTGGAAAGGTATAGTTAAATTTAAACGAGTTAAGGAATTATGACCTATTTTTACGTTAGGAAAAGTCAGGGTGAACGATGCTTAGGAGCATTACGAGGCTCCATATTTCCATACTCCCTCCTGTCTCCCTATACCTACTCTCCAAATTCCATCGCTACTATTATCACTACTACTGCTATTGCTACTACTACTATTAATAATATTACTGTTACTATTGCTACTACTACTCATACTACTGTTTCTGATAATAGTGATAAAAATAATTAAAAAGAAAATGATAATATACATAATAATAATAATAATAATAATAATAATAATAATAATAATAATAATAATAATAATAATAATAATAATAATAATAATAATAATAATGAATTACAATAAAAATAATAATTTTTTTTTACTAGACAGAGGACAATAAAAGCCAAATTGACTTCCATCATTCCACTATTCGCATAATTTCCAAAACGTAACACAGAAAGTGAATAAAATATATATTTATGCGTGTTTTCAAAATTTCTGCGTTCCACTCTAAAAGATAGGAAATGCTATAAAAACAGATTCGTATGATGGAGCAATGGACTGTGTGGGAACTGACAGATGTGGATATTCTAGCATACACATGGATGTATATATATATATATATATATATATATATATATATATATATATATATATATATATATATATATATATATATATGAAAACTCACCTGATAAAAAAATGGAATAGGCTTTGTCTTTTCCTGTTAACCTGAGGTATCATTCCAGTAGATAAAACGGCTGGCTGCTTTATAAATAACTTTGCATATTGCTAAATAAGAGAGTAATTGAATTCAGCAGTATGTAAATTAAAGGGTAGGCTTATAAATCAGCATGCAAATTAATGAGCAAATGTGGGAAGCATTTCGTTAATCGCGCCTTCCAGGCCGTGGAAGTTATAAAAAGGTAGGTAAATTTTTGGGTTAGTTATGCTTAGCATGGCAGAACAGACAGGAAAAGCGTCAAGTGATTCTTTGATCAAAGGTCTCGCCACTTGATAGAGATCTCCATGATGGATTGAAAATAACAAAATGAGCTGTGAAGCAGAGGCAGGTCACGCAGTGTTTTGACCTAGCGTCCGTCAGGGCTAGGGTTAAGTAGCCTCTGTTAGTGCTATGTTAAGTAGCCTCCACCAGTGCTAGGGTTAAGTAGCCTCCGTCAGTGCTAGGGTTAAGTAGCCTCCACCAGTGCTATGTTAAGTAGCCTCCACCAGTGCTATGTTAAGTAGCCTCCATCAGTGCTAGGGTTTAAGTAGCCTCTCTCCACCAGTGCTATGCTAAGTACCCTGCGTACGCCAGGGTTGTGTTAAGTATTCTCAGTCAGTGCTATGTTAGATAGCCTCCGTCCACCAGTGTTTTGTTAAAGAACGGTGTTAACGGTGTTAACGGTGTTAACGGTGTTAAGCTATTAATAGAGCCTGTGATGGAAGTGTTGAGAGCACCATACTCGCTCTATTGATTCAGCTATTGTGCCTACAGAAAGAGAGAGAGAGAGATCCTTACCACGCAGTGCTGGCATGCAGTGCCATGCACCACGGTCTGCAGTGACATGTGTGTTTTACAGAGCTCTCTTCCCCGCTACCAACAGTCCTAGTAAGACATCTAACACTCGTCGCTAACTCTCGTACCTCTAAAGCCAGAGCCACTGTACTGAGATGTATTGAAAGAGTCGAGCTGTGCCAGAAATTGCCTTTGCGTGTGCGAGGTTCGTCTCTCATGTATTGGTATTATTCGACATATAAGACGCACGAGAGTCTGCTGCTTGCTGCCTCGACGTTTCCAAGCAGTTGTGACGTAACGTTAGTAAACAACTGCTGAAGTGTAACCCACAGCCTACCATTGACCCTGACCTTGAGTATATAAGACGCAGGCTGATTTTCCAAGCCTTTTTTTTGATATTTTGAGATATTTATTTTCCCTATGTAAACTCTCTCTCTCCCTCTCTCTCTACATGAAAGTTCTTAATGGACATAGATGTAAAGTCCTTAACAGATAGCCTCGTTGTAGATTTCAAAGTCAGCTGCTATACGTCTTAAATATGCTCTCTCTCCTCTCTCTCTCTCTCTCTCTCTCTCTCTCTCTCTCATGTAAAGGGTCACAGCTGGTGATAATGTGCCGGTGGATTATAATAATCTGCAATGCAGATTAGTTCTTCCGCTTTAGCGAGGGTAGTGCAAGTTGCTCCATCAGGCCAAGTCTTCCTTAAGTTTGCAACTGTGTCTGGCAAGCTTCTGCAACACGCGTGGGTGGGCGAGTGGGTAAGTGAACAGGTGGGTGGGTGGGTGGGTTGGTTGATAAGTGGGCTTGAGGTGGGGAAGTCAGGGGGCTGAGAATTGGGCTATCACTCGACTGAAGGAAGGCAGGGCACTGAGCAAGGTCCAGAGAGGTAGCATAGCTATCTGGCACTATGTGGCACCATGTGGCACCATGTGCTCCATCTACCACGACAATACCACACGAAAAAGTTAACACCCCAAACAAAATCTTCTTTGGGAATCCCACTTGAAATTACATCAGAGCGAGGATCACGTCACCATGTGTCTCTTAGAGTAATACCACTGTAAAATACCACAGTAATACCACAGTAGAGGCTACACCAGTTATATATCCTTTAACAGGACATACTTCCTCACTCACGGTATTATTCATGGTGTATAATTATGACGTATTATTCATGGTATATATACAATTAACACGTATTATTCATGGTATATATGTAATTACAACGTATTATTAATGGTATATATTAATTTAATTAAAAGGCATTCATGGTATATATGTAATTACGACGTATTAATTGTATAATGACATTATTCATGGTATATTAATGGTATAATGGCATTATTCATTGTATATATGTAATCGCAATCTCAAATACGTAAGAACACACGCACACACAGTGAGACCCTCGTGTGCAGTGCCAGGTGACGAATGCGTTCAGGTGGCGTCGTTTACTGTTTACTTATGCGCTACCACAACCTGCTTCGTGTTCTTCTCCCAGCCTACACCCACCACCACCACAACAACAACAATCAGTAGTTGGTGTTGTCAGCCTCATCTGACTGACTCAGGTAATATCAGCTCAGGAATCTCTTAAGGAGACTCGTCCCTTCCTCAAGTATAAGACTTAGGTAATTATCTTGGATAACAAGGGCTGGGAAATTGGTCCTGTTGCTGAGAGCTCATCACTGTGACAAACATATTTTATTTGATGTAAGATGTAAGGTAATACTGTTGAGAGTGGTGGTATTTTTGGTGGTTTTGGTGTAATAGCGATATTGGCAAAGAAATAATTGGATGGCCCCTGATCAAAGGAAATACAGCAAACAGAAAACTAAATATTATCCTGATATATATATATATATATATATATATATATATATATATATATATATATATATATATATATATATATATATATATATATATATACGGAAGGTATATGTGCACACGACGAGTATATATGCACACGGAGGTTATACCTACACATGGATATATATACTTGAAGGAGTGTTAATCATAGTGCATTCACCTCTTAGAAGCTTCCTTTAATTACTCAAGTTAGAGATCAAAGCATCCTTAGTGTTCAGGTGACACGCAACCTTAAACGACCCTAGATAACTGGTAGGCTTCAGCTACGACCCTAGATAACTGGTAGGCTTCAGCTACGACCCTAGATAACTGGTAGGCTTCAGCTACGACCCTAGATAACTGGTAGGCTTCAGCTACGACCCTAGATAACTGGTAGGCTTCAGCTACGACCCTAGATAACTGGTAGGCTTCAGCTACGACCCTAGATAACTGGTAGGCTTCAGCTACGACCATAGATAACTGGTAGGCTTCAGCTACGACCATAGATAACTGGTAGGCTTCAGCTACGACCATAGATAACTGGTAGGCTTCAGCTACGACCCTAGATAACTGGTAGGCTTCAGCTACGACCCTAGATAACTGGTAGGCTTCAGCTACGACGGACCAACCAACATCCGGTTGCTATATAACTCTCGGGTTGCAACGTGGTAAAGGAATTATTGAAAAGTGTGTGAGTATTGAACTCACTCTTTTACAGACTGAAAAACGAGTTAAGTGAAACTTTTTGTCAGACATTCCAGGGTATTTCCGTTTAGGCATAAAATTCTTTCGGACCATTGAATATCCTTTTTTTTCAGTTAGTGTGTTAAAAATTGGTGTTTTTGATGCTTTCCAGAGGCCAGAGAGAGAGAGAGAGAGAGAGAGAGAGAGAGAATAATGGTATATAATACCGACACGATGGAAAAAGAGAGACAATTGCAGTATATTGCGTTCCTGTACTGATAGAGGTCACTGTGTGTGGGCGAAACGTCGTCAATAGAAGATAGCATTATACTGCATGTATGCCTCTTCTCAGCACCAAGAGAGGATATAGTAGATATCAGCGGCACGATTGTTTACAAGACTAATTTCAGAATTTATAGTTTAATATCGAGTAGCTTAGCAAGAGGGGAAATAAAGTGAATATTCACACACACACACACACACACACACACACACACACACACACACACACACACACGTACGTACGTTGTAATAAGATCACAGTAAACAGGTGATATAACAATGTGCAAAATAACCAGCTAAAAAATAGTGAGATTCCGAGCACTTCCGTGATTTCTCACATTGAGAAATAATGTGGGAAATCACGCATGGAATATCTCCATTTTTTCAATGTGGTTATTTTGCATATATACATATACACACACACATACACACTCTCTCACACACTAACATCAAACAATTTCACTATCTTAGCAAGTCATCTTACATAAACCTTATCCTCTTTCATCCCCGACTTGCCACAGGAAAAATACAGCATTTAATTCTTTAGCGTCAGGTCTGTGTCAGTGCTGAATCTCAAATGATAGTGTTTGCTCACAGTGTTTGAACCTAAGCACCGGGATTCAGCCGCGGCTCAGAGGGGCATTCACTCCAACAAATGACTATAGAAATAGGTTTTTAATCCCGGGAAAAATACGCTATATTACAGGTTACATATATACCACCAGCAACATCACTGCGATCCCCCTTCCTGACCACCACCACCCCCACTCTGACCACAACTGCTGCACCCCACTCACTACCCCTCTCACTACCCCTCTCACTACCCCTCTCACTGCTGCAGATGTCGAGTGCATTTACATGTGTGAAGAATTAGTCACATGTGCAATACCTGGGTATCTTGTAGATGTTTCGCCCTCCACGAGGCCGGGTCTCAGACCGGGCCGAGGAGGCATTGACCCCGAAACCCTCTCCAGGTATACTCCAGGTATCCAGTTGCTTTATCAATACAAATTCAACTATATACGTAATTGAAAGACAGTAGAACTGTGTATAAATGATGAGGTAATCAGTCCCTCATCCCGGAATCGATGTGATGAGTCCATCAGGACTGTTGAACTTAACACATAGATTCCAGGCTGAGGGACTGATTACCTCAAACTCCACTGCTTTTTCCACCGTTCTTCTCTGTATCAGACTGAAGAAGCCACTGGTTGGTGAAACGTTTCCTCACTAAAGATTCCCAAATTTTGCATAAAAGTCATATTCTTCAACATATATATTAGCATAGTGCATCAAGCATGCAACATACGTTCTGGTGTAACACTACTAAGCAATGTTGCAAGAGCTGGTGAAAACCACCCCTATACACAATCCGAACGTAGGAGAGAGGAGCTCACGACGACGTTTCGGTCCGACTTGGACCATTTACTAAGTCACACTAACATAAAAGAGTGAGGGGGCCAGTATATATAGGCGAGGGGGACAGGGACGGGACCAGGAGAGGAAGACAAAGAAGTAGTGGTAATGCTGGTAGTGGAAGTATCACATCACTATCACCACCACCACCATAAATACAATCATAAATATCACCAGTTCCAAGAGAACATATCCTTCACTATCACAGCTCACAGCCACTCCACTGTTGCCATCACAACCACCACTGCAGTCACAGATTTCACTATCATACCTCCAATACTACCACCAACACCACAACCCCCACCACTACGACCCCTACCACCACCATCACCACAAACAACCCCCCCCCCACAGTAACCACCTCTCATCTTCAGCCTAGGAATTGCACCATCAAATTCGACCTTGTGTATCACTGCCATAAACAACACGTTAAATAAAACGATATCAAGGAGCGCAGATTCAAAAATCGTAAAATATATGTGAATATACCAGCGTTAAGGAACTCTTATACCTTGTATAGCACTCAAGTATATCCGCTATTGCCTCTCATTTAAAGTGTTATGCATTATATACATCTCATTCTTTATATATACATATATATATATATATTGTTCTTTAGTGCGGTAGTAAACGAGTTTGTGTTCTTGTTGAAATATCTTATGTTTTACCCACTTTCTCTTGCCCTTTTTTCTCTCTTGCCCTTTTGTTCTCTCTTGCCCTTTTGTTCTCTCTTGCCCCTTTTGTTCTCTCTTGCCACTTTTGTTCTCTCTTGCCCCTTTTGTTCTCTCTTGCCCTTTTGTTCTCTCTTGCCCTTTTGTTCTCTCTTGCCCTTTTGTTCTCTCTTGCCCTTTTGTTCTCTCTTGCCCTTTTGTTCTCTCTTGCCCTTTTGTTCTCTCTTGCCCTTTTGTTCTCTCTTGCCCTTTTGTTCTCTCTTGCCCTTTTGTTCTCTCTTGCCCTTTTTTTTATCTCTTTCCCTTTTTTTTATCTCTTGCCCTTTTTTATCTCTTGCCCTTTTTTTATCTCTTGCTTTTTTTCTCTCTTGCTTTTTTTTCTTTCTTGCCCTTTTTTTCTTTCTTGCCCTTTTTTTCTTTCTTGCCCTTTTTTTCTCTCTTGCCTTTTTTTATATCTTGCCCTTTTTTATATCTTGCCCTTTTTTTTATCTCTTGCCCTTTTTTTTATCTCTTGCCCTTTTTTTTATCTCTTGCCCTTTTTTTATCTCTTGCCCTTTTTTTCTCTCGCCTTTCCCTCTCTTACTTTTTCCTCTCTTACTTTTTCCTCTCTTACTCTCTCTTTCTCACATTAAGAAAGTATACCTCTCGAGGTTACTTTAATATATATTTATTGGTTTAAATTATTCTTGACTGTACACAAATAACCCGAACACAGGCGAGAGAAACTTATAGACGACGTTTCGCTCAGACTCGAACCATTAACTGGTCACGTGTGTGACTAGTTAATGTTTCGAGTCGGACCGAAACGTCGCGGTAAGTTATGTAGTAGATGGGCTTCAAACCCCCAATAACCCTCTCTCTCTCTCTCTCTCTCTCTCTCTCAAATTACAGTCACTTATCACATACAACAATGACTTTCAGCTTCTAGGAAAGTAACTCTTGATTCACTACACAAAAGTGAAGATAACATGTAAATAAATACACGATATTGAAGGCAAGGGGAATTCCCCCCACACACACACACCTATAATGGTAACAGAGTCACTCGTGAATTGATATTAAGTTCTACCAATTTTGGGGCAGTAAGCTGGGTACTGAAAACAAACTGTTAGTGTTTACAATTGCGGAAATATATGCAATATCTCTTATCTCTATCTCTTTCCCCTGCATTTATCTCAATATTTTCCTTCTATCTCTCTCCCCCTTCATTAAATTGAGGTGTAATCTTCCTTGTGTTTACGTGCGTGTGTGTGAGACTTGATCCTCCTTGAGGAACTTGACCCTATGTCTTCCCAGTGGAGATTAGAGAATATAGCAACTCGGTCATAGCCAACTTTAGCAGAAATCAGAGACGGGGAGGTGGCTAGCAGTCCGAGAGAGTGGTGCATACTCGAGATATACACGAACTTTCGTCCCATAAAGTGTAGCAGACATTCGTGTTGAGGTACGAGACTCGACTTGACTATGCAAGTTTCCTAACCGCTTCTAAATGTGGTTCCTCTTTGCCATTACGAAGGTAATGGCTAAGAGATGCCATGCTCTCTAGAGCATAGATATTTCATGCTCCCTAGAGCACTGATATATTCCTTAGAGAATAATAACAATATGCGCATCTAAACAGATGCATCTCACATCAGATTCACACACACTGGTCACAAGGGTCAACACATCATTTATTTAAATGAATATAATAGGACACATCCAGATTGTATCCCAATTTCAAGGGATTTGTTGATAAGGTACAGACCAACACTACTCAATTTTCAGCATCAGAATTTGGGAAAGTGATATATACCAATTAACTCGTAGAAGAACTCGTAGAACAACAATAACATGAATAATAATATAATAATAATAATAATAATAATAATAATAATAATAATAATAATAATAATAATAATAATAATAATAATAATAATAATAATAATAATAATAATATTATTATTATTATTGTTATCGATAAAACAAAAGTGAATTTTCACAATCATAACGTTTAAAATTATAATAAACTTAAAGGTAAAGATAAAAGCCAGCTTGTAAAACTATCCAGAAAGAGAGAGATAACACAAGGTGAGAAGATACTCTCCGAGTCCCTGGTAAGGCGTGACGAATTAGACCATAATATTAAGGTCGCATCTGCCTTCCCTTCTCTGGGAATTTGCCGAGAGCATCAGTCTACCCCGAGAGACACGGTGCTTTATCCACCCTCTCTTTCTCTTTCCTCTCTCTCTCTCTCTTTCTCCTTTAGCAAGATGTCGTAGCTGATGACATGTAATAAGGTAAGTTTTTCTTTTATGGAGGTGAGTTCTCCTGCATCTGGGCAAATGGTTGGGAAATGTGAGCTTTCTAGTATTCTCTTGAGGTTATCTCCGAAGAGGCAGAAGAAGCTGTACTTTCTGGTGGAGAGTTGACGTGATGATTTCTATCTCTGGCTCTACCAGCCTGATGAGCAAGACAAGCAAGTATTTCTTTAGCCCTAGAGTTGTCAGGAAGTGGAATAATCTGGAGAGCGAAGTAGTGGAAGCAAGTTCCATACATAGCTTAAAGAGGTATGATAAAGCTCATGGAGCAGGGAGAGAGTGAATTAGTATCGACCAGTGAAGAGGCGGGGCCAGGAGCTATGACTACCCCTGCATCCACATATAGGCGAGTACATGTGCGATGCTTAGGTATCTTTTTTTGGGGGGTCGAATGCCTGGAGGTATGACTTGTTAGCTAGCTTGGTGAAGGCTGTAGTCTTGAGTACGTAGCACCAGTGTGGAGCCCACACTGGTGCTCGTAATTGAACTATAGAGGTTTATATATTTGTGATACTATATAGAGGTGTATAGAGGTATATAGGTATATATTTGTGATACTATATAGAGCGTAATGACACAACTTTGTTAGAGTGTATACTAGTATTTTAAAGGTTATTGCGAGGAACACAGAGCATCGGTCGACAATGTTGAACTTCTAAATATTAAGAATTTATTAAATTTTGCAGAAATATTTACATTAAAACATAAGAATGGAGGAGCATTGTAGTAGGCCTACTAATCCATGTTAAGGTAGTCCTAAAATCCTAAACATCTTATCATAGGATAAGAAACTGATCATCCCCTATCTCCACTACTGTTTTAATTATTTTAATCTCCAGTATTCGACTGAAGAATTCCGCTAAGCAGGCGAAACATTTCGAGAAAAAAAGATTCTTGAACGTTTCTCATTCGTCTTACCAACCTTCTAATTTGTCTAAACTATTCTTTAAAGTTAGTGAAGGTGTTGGCCTCAGTGACAACATCTGACGGATTGTTCCACTCGTCGACAACTCTATTGCCAGAGTAGTGCTCATCTTTATATCGATTTAAAATCCAAATGTCTTTTAATTAAATCCAATGTTATGAGTCCAGTCCTGCAGAATGTGATTAATATCCCATTTATTTTTACCTGTTTTCCATGTGTACACTTCAATCAAAACCAATACGAATAATAATAAAAATAATCCAAAAGTTTGCAACTTCATTGCCTGGGTCAATAACCCAAAAGATTACGAGGATTTACACGCCTCTTGGAGAGAGAGAGAGTATTAAAGGAAATCCACAGTAATCCCTGGAACAAAGGTGATGCTGGAAGTGGAGGGGGAGTGTTCCCAGGTGGAAGAGAGGGTGTGGACCATGTGAAGAGGGGTGTGTGGCCCAGGGACGGTGTGGCCCAGGTGGGGGTGCGGCTCAGGTTAATGAAACCATAGGCTAACTTTTATTGTTGTGGCCAGACCTGAGAGGTGGCTGGCCTCTTACTGCACACCTCACAGGTGAGTTAATCAAGCAGGTGGCCGCGGCAGGGTGTGGCCGTTGGAGGAGGGAGTTGGAGGGGGAAGAGAGAAGGGAAGGCAGGAAAGAGAGGAGGGTAGAGAGGAGGGGAGGGTAAAGAGAGAGAGAAGGGGACTATGCTCCTTCCGAGAATACAATTATAATAATAATCTTGAACGGGATTCATGCTGGCAATATCAGCGACCTTTGCCTAGAATTTACCTTAATCTGGCTTCGAGGGTTGAGCCTTAAATGTCGTAATATGGAGCAGAGACTCGCCCATTGACAGCTTCGCTGTGACTGAAGTCTAATTGAGCTTGTTTTTCAAGCTATAAAAAAAACCAGAAATGCTGGTTGTAGAGAAAGGTTTTTATTAAGTCATGCGGGTTTCCATCCTCCATGTAGTATGACCCACAGAAGAAAACGCCTTTACCATCACTCAGTTAATAGCTTTCTTGCCAGAAGTGTGCAGATATCACCTTTAACATTACTCTAAGACCTACATCAATTCCTTCCCATGTCATCCTTCAGGCACTGTGCTTCCCACCTTCAGGCACTGTGCTTCCCACCTTCAGGCACTGTGCTTCCCACCTTCAGGCACTGTGCTTCCCACCTCCAGGCACTGTGCTTCCCACCTCCAGGACTCAAGTCCGCTAAAATCCAGGAGTGCTTTTTTTCGGGGGGAGTCAACTAGCACCTGGGGAATGGGAGGTAATCAGGTTCGGTCTGCGAAAGGGAATGGTAGTACCAGTTGAATCAAGAGCCCTTCACCGGCATCAATGTACCCCATTAAATAGACAGGCCTAGTAACCAGGATGGCCAAAGCTCTACGCTATCTTATAACCAGGATTGTCAAAGCTATATTCTAAAATAGAAAATAACTGACAATTCTTGATAATTATAACTAGGATTGTCAGAACACAAATATTCCGCACTTAGTGACGACGTTTCGGTCCAATTTAGACCGAAACGTCGCCACAAGTTGATGTCATATATGTATTATCCCAGCCAAGATTTTGTGACTTAATATTTCAGGGTTGTTGAGAAATATTCCAAGAGGGAACATAGTTTTACTGGGCCTAGTTAGCAGGTAAAATATCTCTCCGATAGGCCTAGGTAACAGTGAGAATTGAGCCCTGGCTGGACTAGGTAAGAAGTAATGTGTTACCCGACTTGGTTCAATAACTCTCTTGAGAATAGTTTCTTTCTCAATGTAAATATTGAAATTATAGAGTAAATAATGTTCGTGGTGGTGGTGTTACTAAGAACAAGGTCCTAAATCTGCTTTAGATTTATCAAGGCTGAGGACTGAGCACCTATCGAGGCTTAGGGACTGATTACCTATCGAGGCTTAGGGACTGATCACCTATCTAGGCTGAGGACTGAGCACCTATCAAGGCTGAGGACTGAACACCTATCAAGGCTGAGGACTGAGCACCTATCAAGGCTGAGGACTGAGCACCTATCAAGGCTGTGGACTGAGCACCTATCAAGGCTGAGGACTGAGAACCTATCAAGGCTGAGGACTGAGCACCTATCAAGGCTGAGGACTGAGCACCTATCAAGGCTGAGGACTGAGCACCTATCAAGGCTGAGGACTGTGCACCTATCAAGGCTGAGGACTGTGCACCTATCAAGGCTGAGGACTGAGCACCTATCAAGGCTGAGGACTGAGCACCTATCAAGGCTGATGGACTGAACACCTATCAAGGCTGAGGACTGTGCACCTATCAAGGCTGAGGACTGAGCACATATCAAGGCTGAGGACTGAGCACATATCAAGGCTGATGGACTGAACACCTATCAAGGCTGATGGACTGAGCACCTATCAAGGCTAAGGGGACTGATCACCAATTACCTCTTCACGTAGTCCACCATCCCCAGCAGTTATTCCATGTACTGTATTGATAATTAATGACGAAACGTCTTCTAAACGTGTTTCACACGCGTCTTATTCATCCTAGGTTCCTCCTGCTGCTCGTGGTACTTAACTCCCACAATTTCCTCCACAGAGGCTAACAACTTGCTCTCAGGGGTCGTGTAATTAAGGCCAGCAAGGTCTCCGGCAGTAATTACTCTGCTAGGGGGAGGGGGAAGGGGAGGGGGAAGGGGAAGGGAAGGGGAGGGGAGGAACTTCCTCAAAGGCAGGAATCAGTATTGGGGCGGACAAGTCTCGCCACTCACTCCAGAAAACGTCGGGTTATTGGATGCTGCTGACGCCATTAAGGGTAAAACTGTCTTGTAATCAGGTCGTGTTGACGGCAAAGTCTCTCTGGTGTGTTTTAACATACTTTCGTTTGCACATGAGAAGAGAGGGTATCCTACATCGGCTTGTTTGCTGGATAAGAGTTGCTATTCTACCTCAGTCCTTTTCAAAACTAAGACGTATTGAGTGTATACTACCACCCCACTATGCCACCCAAAACAGTCAACTAACATCCTGGTGCATATATATAATAATATAATATAATATATATATATATATATATATATATATATATATATATATATATATATATATATATATATATATATATATATATAATATCACAGTAAACAGGTTATATCACAATATGCTGAATAACCACTGAAAAATAATATAATTCCAAGCGCTTTCGTGATTTCTCACATTATCAAGGAACTGTAAAAATAGAATAATAACAGGAAGGCATATAAGGTCGAGACTACACCTCGCTGCCACCTCGTATATGTATATATATATATATATATATATATATATTTTTTTTTTTTTTTTTTTTTTTTTATTAACACATCGGCCGATTCCCACCAAGGCAGGGTGGCCCGAAAAAGAAAAACTTTCATCATCATTCACTCCATCACTGTCTTGCCAGAAGGGTGCTTTACACTACAGTTATAAAACTGCAACATTAACACCCCTCCTTCAGAGTGCCGGCACTGTACTTCCCATCTCCAGAACTCAAGTCCGGCCTGCCGGTTTCCCTGAAATTATTTACATGGTTTCTCAGTCCACAGCAGGATTCGAACATGCGCACTCTTCATCATAGTACACAGTACTTTATCCACACATTGAGACTGGGGTCTGACACTGAGACACACACACAAACAAAGCTCTCTTGCTTGACCAGGGAAGGATATAACAGTTTCATAATGGACTGTGTTGGGAGCGGAAGGGACCTTGTATATTGTAGTAGTAGTAGCTGTGTGTGTGTGTGTGTGTGTGTCTGGTGTGTATTATATATTAAAGTTAGCAGTGCTTGGAGGACATTCTCCCTTATTTTGCAAATTATTCCGGCATTTTTGGGGAATTTATTTCTATTTTCCACCACTGAAATTCCACTTATTCCCGTTCAGGGCGCTTAAAAAAAGGCCAACTTCATCAATTATCCCGCGGCTTTCGATCATCTCAGTCACCGTTATCGTTGCTAAAATCAATTCCAGTAACTTCAGTCTTTGTTGGAAAACCAGAACGTTTCGCTCAAAGAAGAGCTTCATCTTGATTGAACCAGTAGATTTCTGTCTATGTGTGTGCTATATACAGATGCAAACTCCAATTTTGGAATAAGTTGACTGATAAAGGAATTCTTTATTTAGCTGTCCACTCGTCAACAATAAAAACAGCGACAACAACGATAACAACAACAGCGACAACATTACCATCACCAACAAAACGACCATCTCCACACAGCAACAAAAACATTACCACCACGAAGCCAGTAGAGAATGAACCCGGTACAGGCTAACACAGAAGACTGAGCCATGAGCCGAGAGTCTACCTTTGCAACCACACATATGTGAGCCCTCTCTCTCTCTCTCTCTCTCTCTCTCTCACCCTCACTTCCCTCTGTACCCACCAGAGGCATCCCTCACCCAACATATATATATGTTCCTCTCCCTCCAAGCCATCATATATTCACAAGAGAAAATTCCTCAGCAACATGCACTTAAATTCCACTTTCGCTCTGAGCAATTACATGTAGGCTTGTGCAAGTCTGTGTACGTCTGTAAGTGTCTGTGTCTGCAACTTCAAGAAATGTACATAGGTTTATGACACACTATATAGTTAATTTTTATATATATATATATATATATATATATATATATATATATATATATATATATATATATATATATATATATATATATATTATATATATATATATAATACATGTCGTGCCGAATAGGTAAAATTTGCTATTTTGGCTTAAATAGCAACGCTCTTCTTGCCGAATATGGCAAGCGAAAATTTGTGTATGCAATTATTTCGCAAAAATCATTCTGAACCTATCGAAAAAATATATTTCATTGGGTTTGTTTGTTATTAAAATATTGTAAGCCTATCTAAAATATATTTAGTTGGATTGAGCTAAATTAAATTGCGCTTCTTATAATAAGGTTAGGTAAGTTTATTAAGGTTCTTTTGGTACAAAATTATTAATTGACATAAATGAAAAAAATTATCTTTAAACGCATAAGAGAAAATTTTAAAAAGAACTCTAAAGTTTAAAAGTAGTCTAAAGTTTCCTCTCTGTGCCGTGGTTTTCTTTTATGAAGTGTTGTGGTTCTATTGAACCCACGATTCAGCAAGTGTTTGATAATCTCTATAATTACCAATGGACAGCACCAATCTTTATAAAAATGTGTTGATATCTGGGGTAATTCTACTGTTACTACTCGTAGAATTTCTGCAAATATTAGCGGTGAGGAGCACCGTAGTCTTCAAGACGACGGTGCTCAAGACGACGGTGCTCAAGACTACGGTGCTCAAGACGACGGTGCTCAAGACGACGGTGCTCAAGACGACGGTGCTCAAGACGACGGTGCTCAAGACGACGGTGCTCAAGACGACGGTGCTCAAGACGACGGTGCTCAAGACGACGGTGCTCAAGACGACGGTGCTCAAGACGACGGTGCTCAAGACGACGGTGCTCAAGACTAGAGTGCTCAAGACTACGGTGCTCAAGACTACGGTGCTCAGACGACGGTGCTCAAGACGACGGTGCTCAAGACGACGGTGCTCAAGACGACGGTGCTCAAGACGACGGTGCTCAAGACGACGGTGCTCAAGACGACGGTGCTCAAGACGACGGTGCTCAAGACGACGGTGCTCAAGACGACGGTGCTCAAGACGACGGTGCTCAAGACGACGGTGCTCAAGACGACGGTGCTCAAGACGACGGTGCTCAAGACGACGGTGCTCCTCACCAATTTCAATTCTGAGGGACTCATTACCTCATCTTTTGCTCGTGTGTTCTACATTTTTTTCACAATGTATGAATGTTGGTAGAATTACCGACAGTATGTTAGGTAAAAGGACATTCTTCACATTATGTTCTTGTATTGATAAAACCACTAGAGGGCGAAACGTCTACAAAGATACCCAGATGCTGCACATGTGTAAGTCTTCAGTGACTCGTCTACGTACATTCCTAGTTTAAAAATCTCCACGCATTATTTGCAATAACAAAAACAATTCTTCACTGAGACAGTGATATAGATTTACAAAAGATTTAGAAAATCTATAACAAAGAATTCAACTTTTTTTTGTTTTAAACGCTTCTGGCACAGCCATTCAAGACTTATTCATAATTCAGCAGAAATTTCACTGCTGTGAAAGGTAATAATTTATTTTCATATTTAACAAAGGTAATTTGTTCAGCTTTTCATTCTGGCTTCCATCAAATCTTTTTGTTTAATAATAACCGATGAAGGAAAATTGATTGGGAATATTGACGTGAATTTTTATGGTAATTGGCTCATCATCTCTTTTTTTTTTCCTCTTCATAAATACATGTTTATACTCAGCTATTTGTATTTACATTTTTGTTAATCGCCCCGGCCGTCTCCCATCCAGGTCACTTGACCCCCAAAAAAGTGAAAACACATTCATCGTTATTCGTTCCTGTCTTTCTGACATTTACAGCTGACATATGCAGAGGTCCCTTTGACCTGCGACATCCCCACCCCACCTTCAGAGTGCAGGCACTGAACTTCCCACTCCAGAACTGCAGCATCCCCACCCCACCTTCAGAGTGCAGGCACTGAACTTCCCACTCCAGAACTGCAATCCACCACCTTCAGAGCAGGCACTGAACTCCCACTCCAGAACTGCAGCATCCACCCCTTCAGAGTGCAGGCACTGAACTTCCCACTCCAGAACTGCAGCATCCCCACCCCACCTTCAGAGTGCAGGCACTGAACTTCCCACTCCAGAACTGCAGCATCCCCACCCCACCTTCAGAGTGCAGGCACTGAACTTCCCACTCCAGAACTGCAGCATCCCCACCCCACCTTCAGAGTGCAGGCACTGAACTTCCCACTCCAGAACTGCACCATCCCCACCCCACCTTCAGAGTGCAGGCACTGAACTTCCCACTCCAGAACTGCACCATCCCCACCCCACCTTCAGAGTGCAGGCACTGAACGTCCCACTCCAGAACTGCACCATCCCCACCCCACCTTCAGAGTGCAGGCACTGAACTTCCCACTCCAGAACTGCACCATCCCCACCCCACCTTCAGAGTGCAGGCACTGAACTTCCCACCTATTTACACTCGTCTGTTTGAGGATGAGGGAGGTCGAGTGTCAGCTCCTGGTCCTGTCTCTATGCTTTCCGTAAGGAAGCCTACTCCTAAGCATCACAGTACATATACCGATTTCTATAGCTATATATGGAGCCTATTCCTGATATCACTGTGGCTGAATAAATACTTCCTGACATCCTCGTCACTCATCAGAAGCCTTATGTTCTGTTTGTTATACAATACTCTGATTTACAATACATTTAAGACAAAAACTGACATACATTTGATGTATTTATATTGAATTTTCTTACTGTTCATAATATGAAATCTGTATTCACCTAACTGGGCTTCCAGGGGTCGATTCATTGCCCCTTCTGTTTATTTTCGCACGGCTTTAGGAAAAAAAAAAAAGGATCTGTTAATGCTCTTATATTGAAGTGTTTTTTTCGATTAAATAAGGATTTATTTCAGTTTTTTCCAGTTTTAGCCGTCAAGGTAAAAACATTTGCAGTATTCTGACTAAGTTATGTGATGAAAGCCAGGAGCTGTGGGGAGATATATGACTCTCTCGCTCTCTCTCTCTCTTTCTCTCTCTTTGTCTTTCTCTGTCTTTCTCTGTCTTTCTCTGTCTTTCTCTGTCTTTCTCTGTCTTTCTCTGTCTTTCTCTGTCTTTCTCTGTCTTTCTCTGTCTTTCTCTGTCTTTCTCTGTCTTTCTCTGTCTTTCTCTGTCTTTCTCTGTCTTTCTCCATAAAATAAAATGAAGCAGAAATCGAATAACGCAAAATGGTATTTACGAAACGATGACTTAATTTCCCAACATTTAATAATAACAAAAGCGACCAAGACTATTTTATTTCCCAACATTTAATAATAACAAAAGCGACCAAGACTATATTACACGTGTCACATCGTCAACAACAGCAACAACCATAACTAAAATGAGGAACGCAAACAATAGCGCCTTCCCGTCCTGCCCAAGTGGGCAATAGACATTTTATTTCTGGCAATTATGATAGATTAACTCCACCTGTCGAAAGTGTCTATCTTAAACGAAGTCTGAAGCGACACACTTAATTTTTTTTTTTAAAGTATCAAACTTTAAGAAAGTTATATACTTTTTCTTTATTTTATTATTAACAATACTGCAGCAATAATTCTATTTTAAATTTGGTATTTGGAATTTGGAAAAACTTTCCAAACTTGTAATAATTAGTGCTTACCTAACTTGAAATACTGAACTTAATCAAGCGGAACTTAGCTTAGATTGAAGATGTTTCGATATTTCATAGTTTGAATCGTAATATGTAGAGTAATTATGTCCAGGAGAAGACGTCCAGGAGAAGACGTCCAGGAGAAGACGTCCAGGAGAAGACGTCCAGGAGAAGACGTCCAGGAGAAGACGTCCAGAAGACGTCCAGGAGAAGACGTCCAGGAGAAGACGTCCAGGAGGAGACGTCTAGGAGGAGACGTCCTGGAGGAGACACAGTCACTCCCAGAAACACACTGTCAATCATTCTAAGGGTTACACGTCACTCTGTGAGGTGGGAACAAGCTGTCAGCACACAGGTGCAGTTGTCTGAACACCTGTGACTCTCAAACCAAAACGTTTCGGTAAAACCAATGAAATATCTGTTAGGTAAAAGGCCACAGGTGCAACTAATGTGACATTTTGCTGTGGCAACGTTTCGCTCTCCAGGAACTTTGTAGACACATCTCTTGTGATAAAACAGTCAAGAGTTCAATATACCATATAAAATAAAAGGGAATTTGTAATTACGAAACTACATAAGCAAACTAGGCACTCGACCACTCACCTGCTGTAGCCTCAACACGTCTCAGGTACACGATGTCCAGAGGGGCGACAAATTTCATATATTAATGTATAGGAAGTCATGACTGAGGTAACTATGTACACGGGGAAATGTGTTGGTTGATAAACCGGATATTACGGTAATGATTAGTGGTGGTGCTCTCTTCTAGAGAGAGAGAGAGAGAGAGAGAGAGAGAGAGAGAGAGAGAGAGAGAGAGAGAGAGAGAGAGAGAGAGAGAGAGAGCTGGTCTGGTTGAATATTTTTTTTGTTAAATTCCATGTTATTTTATTAATATTTTTTTTTGTCTTGTCTTCAGGTATCCACGAAGGTCACCTAGAAGTGGTTAAAAATATTTTTCTTATATTGCTCATAACTCGAGAACGCCTCATCCGATCGGCTACAACTTTTTCAACTCTGATGCACAGTAACCAAAGCAAGAATTATGGAGCATTTGGAAAGTGTAAATGTCCTTTGGCCAGAGCTGTTGAATCCCTTCCCGTAGCTCTATTACTAGGGCACTCAGCTCACACATTGAGGTCCGTGGTTCGATTCCCGGTACGGGTGGAATCATTAGGACGTATTTCCTTAAGACAACTGCTGTCCATGTTCACCTAGCAGTAAAATAGGTGCCTGGGTGTGGTGTGGGTTGCATCCTGGGGGACAAAATTAACCTAATTTGCCCGAAATGCTCTGCATAACAAGCGGCTTTCTATATAGTAGAATGTCATTAATGTCAGCTATGGTCTGTATAAGTTGTGTCATGTACCTGTAAAAATAAAGATTTATTATTATTATTATTTTAAAATTACAATAACTGTTTTTTTTTTAATCTAAAAGTTCAGCTGCTGTTACAATTACAATTACCAATTTATTATTAAATTATATATAGCTTCAGTTACAATTATTTCAACTTTGCCCACAACTAATGTTTTTTTTTATTGTATATATTTTTAAGATAGTGGCTGTCTCCCACCGAGGCAGGGTGACCCACCGAGGCAGGGTGACCCACCGAGGCAGGGTGACCCACCGAGGCAGGGTAAGCCACCGAGGCAGGGTGACCCACCGAGGCAGGGTAAGCCACCGAAGCAGGGTGACCCACCGAGGAAGGGTGACCCACCGAGGGTGACCCACCGAGGCAGAGTGACCCACCGAGGCAGGGTGACCCACCGAGGGAGGGTGACCCACCGAGGGTGACCCACCAAGGCAGGGTGACCCGAAAAAGAGGAAAACTATATGTGTTCCGTGTTTCTGAAACTCTCTGAACTTCTGAAGTATTTCTGTATAGTATCACCATATACTGCAACAGTAACAAAAAGGCACAATACCTGACTGAAAAACATTATAGGAGAAAGCTTGACTTGTTTTCAGTCACACTGTACAGTGTGACTTTGTAAATGGTCAAGTCGGCAAAGTCGTCGTATCTCTCTTTATGTGCAGGTTGTGTTACTGCAACAGGTTTTTCTCCCCCAACCCTGAACTTTCAGGAGAAAGGCCTTACTCTTTCAGGAGAAAGGTCTTCCCCTTTCAGGAGATAGGTCTTCTCCTTTCAGGAGAGATAGGTCTCGCCCTCTTATCTTTCAGAGAAAAGACCTTTTTTCCCTCTCTTCTAATCTCTCTCTCCCTCTCTCTCTCTCTCTCTCTCTCTCTCTCTCTCTCTCTCTCTCTCTCTCTCTCTCTCTCATCCTTCAGCTGCTGGAACCGTGAGATTCAGTATTCAGGAGGAAGAGAAACTGGCCGACAGGCTGAGTGACGACCTCTGTGATTGGCTGACGGGCAATTCAGTTGACGCACTGCGATCCCTGTTACATATGCATTTGGGAAGAGGCGTATTGGTCGGTCCCGGCTGTTACATAACGGATTTTCCAAAAGCCATAACACTTGTGTTAGACCTCGAAGCCCCCCCCAAAAAACATGCAATATGCAACATTTCGTATCGCAACACTCGTGCAACGTTTCGAACGACGCGCAAGCAATATTTGAGGCAACTTAAATATTGATTCGAATGACCAGGCATCTCGATGGCCCTGATGGTTTAAAATCTTTATTATGCACCCCATACCCATGGTGTGGGTGGTAGTCAAAAGATTACACAGGTACATAATGGGTCCAGGGACTGTACCTCAACATTACAGAGGTACATAATGGGCCCAGGGACTGGGCTGCAAAGTTTTAACAGCTGAACAAGTTACAGTGGCAATGAACTATTTACATGTTTATATCCAGTCACAATCATTATGAGTTATTTATGCAGACATGAATTAGGCCACACACACGCACACTCGGGGCCAGGAGCTATGACTCGACCCCTGCAACCACAACTAGGTGAGGACACACACACACACACACACACACACACACACACACACAAGTGATAATGCTTTATTTACAATGAGCGAAGTCAGGGTATTTTTCCAGAATTTTTTGTAATATTTTACATTTCGTTTGGTCTACATCTGTTGGTGGTTATTTAACCTACCGGAGCCGGATGGTAGTGACATTTAATAGTCTTTTTAGTTTGTTGGATGCACCATAGACATGTGGCTTCTCCTGCATAGATAGAATGATGATAGATGGATTAACTGGTGTCAGTCTCCCTGAGCCTCACGCCAATAAAGTTTAGTTGAAGATCTTTTCGTATTATTGTTCTCAAACTGATACCTGACAGCCCAAAATTGTTATCTACTCTCTTTTTGAAGACATATAGCGGGAAAAAGAGGGAATATATACAGGATACAGCAAAAGTGGAGAAGTAATTTTTACGTGATCGGTCCCATGGTCTGGAAGGAGGCTGCTCGAAGCAGATCCTGTTCGGGTAGCAAAGTGCTTCGGGGAAGTTCTTCTTTTCCAAGTCTCATTATACACATGTTGTAAATGTGTCTCAGAGATTCTCAACTAGACTTTTTTTTCATATACGTTGCCATTCACTCTTTCATTAAATGACTAAAATTAGAATAAGGAATACCGAGGTGGTGAAAATCATCTCTTCTCTCCAAATTATGAAAGAGAACTCGAGAAAGGTTCGACGGAATCCTGGGGTTCTAAGGTTCTATAGAACCCAGTTTGAGAATCACTCATTTAGAATACTAGAGAGTTATACAAAAATAACACTCACATAGGAGAGAGAAGCTTGTGAGGACGTTTTGGTCCGATTTGGTCCATTTACAAGACACACTAACACACGAAGGTGAGGGAGCCAGTAGTTATAGGAGAGGAGAACAGAGACGGGACAAAGAGAGGAAGGAAGAAGGAAGTGGAGAAGTAGCAGTAGAGGTAATGCTGGTAGTGGAAGTAACAGTAGCAGAAGCAGCAGTGGTAGTAGTAAGTAGTGGTAGTAGTATATAGGGGGAAGTAATGGTAGTAGTAAGTAGTGGGAAGTAATGGTAGTGATACAAGATACAGAAGGGGGAGTGAAATAGGTTAGATAGCCTGGTGTAAACCTGGCTATCTCAGACATTGACAGCCATACCTCGACTCCTCCCTGCATACGCCAGACAGGTAGAAGTCAACTCTGAATCCCTACCTTATTCGGTGGCAGCGGGAGGCCTGGCAAGCCCTCTCCTCTCCCCCGGAGTACCTCAGAGGAGCACAGGAGTGTGTAATATGTCTTGACTACCACATGCATCTCATTACCTCCCTCTCTGAGGCTCTTAGCCCCGCCTCGTCTCAGGTTCTCCAGAGGATTCACCGTTGCCCTGTCGCCCTGCGAGGCCCTAGTTTCTTCCCAAATAACCCTTATTTATAGACGATATTATAACAATCCATGAAGAACAAAAAGGAACAATACCGTGACTGGAACAAAGGCACAATACCGTGACTGGAACAATACACAAATAGCCCGCACATAAGAGGAGCTCACCACGACGTTTCGCTCCGATTTGGACCATTGATCAGTCATACTGACATAAACCTCACTCTCTTTTGTGCGGATTAGTTGTGTATATAACTCAAGATGGCCAGGAATTCACGGCCTTCAGCGTGGCTGTAGAAGGCGCCCTGTCATGCAAAATAACCTTTATATTATAATGATATTATGCACTTTTTGCATTATTTTGAAATGTGGAAGTATATTGTAGGCACCTGGCGATACATGAGTTACTTGGTATTGCAGCTGGGGTATCGTTTGATTATTGATATCGTATTTTTTCCGCTATGGTCAAGTTGATGTCGCAAGAATGACGTAAAGGTATGGTAGAATTTTCTGCTATTGATTTTTGTGTTTATTATCGTGAGTCCTGGGAGAAGATGGCTGTTACAGGTGTGGCAGTACAGATGTAGCAGTACAGGTATGGGAGTAAAGGTGTGGCAGCACAGGTGTGGCAGCCCAGGTGTGGCAACACAGATGTGGTAGCCAGGAACTTTGAAACAACCCCTGCAACCACATTTGGTTGAGTTGAGCATAGGTGTGGCAGTACAGGTGTGGCAGTACAGGTGTGGCAGTACAGGTGTGGCAGTACAGGTGTGGCAGTACAGGTGTGGCAGTACAGATGTGGCAGGTGATGCGGATGAAATGAAAAACATCTGTTAAATTATAGAAGCAAGAGGAAGAAGGGGAGAGAGGAAGGGAAAAGGGGAAGAAGAGAAGGAAGGGAATGAAGGAGGAGAGAAGAGAGGAAGAGGAGTGTGAAAGGAGGACGACTGAGAATGTTTTTTTTTAATTAATTAAGTCAAACTGGGTACATAAAACTGTGTACTGGCAGTGGGACTGACTGAAGGAGAGAACTGGGAGGAAATTGTATAAACTGGGAAAAGGATTAGAAGAGAAGAGGAGAAGAAATTATGGAAGAGAGAGAGTGGAGAAGGGGAGGGAAAAAACAGTACTAAATATAAAAATAAATAATTTATCACTCTGAAAAGTTATTCCCCTCTTTAAACTTAGTGAAAAGGGATACCTCAGGTCTAGTGAAGAGAGCTCTTGATCAGAGGAGCTGGAGCCATCCCTTCCCTTCCTGGGATCGACGATAAGAAAGTAGCGCAGAGGCTCGATCCTCCGTTCACAAATTACACTCTGATCATTAAAACTCTCCAGTTTACACGTAAAAAAACATTAAGAATAATTAGGCTCTAAAATACTGAGCAACAAACTCTCAGATATACACTTAGATATACACTTAGATATACACTTAGATATGCACTTAGATATACACTTAGATATACACTTAGATATACACTTAGATATACACTTAGATATACACTTAGATATACACTTAGATATACACTTAGATATACACTTAGATATACACTTAGATATACACTTAGATATACACTTAGATATACACTTAGATATACACTTAGATATGCACTTAGATATACACTTAGATATACACTTAGATATACACTTAGATATGCACTTAGATATACACTTAGATATACACTTAGATATACACTTAGATATACACTTAGATATACACTTAGATATACACTTAGATATACACTTAGATATACACTTAGATATACACTTTGATATACACTTTGATATACACTTCGATACACACTTAGATATACACTTAGATATACACTTAGATATACACTGGGAGTATCTCAGCGTCTATATACTGAGTTGTATACTATGAGTATAAACACAAATATATCTGTTTTCATACACTGGCAGATGTACAGCTCTTGATGCATGTGATAGGAGATATATACACACACATATACAGATGTATATTCTTAGAGTCAAACTTACATTTGGTTGAATATACACACTGATGAGACACACACACCTCTCGTTGTATAAGAAGGTTTATATACACTAAAAATATACATTTAGTTTTTTTTCAACGAACATGCAGTGTCCCACCGAGGCAGGGTGACCTAAAATGAAAAACGAATCTCTTTTTAACTTTAGTAATGTATACAGGAAAAGGGGTTACTAGCCCCTTGCTCCCGGCATTTTAGTCGCCTCTTACGACACGCAAGGCTTACGGAGGAAGAATTCTGTTCCACCTTCCCATGGAGATAAGATGAAATAAAAAAGAACAAGAACTATTAAGAAAATAGAAGAAAACCCAGATGAGTGTATATATATATATATATATATATATATATATATATATATATATATATATATATTTATATATATGTGGTATGTATGCACTTGGATATGTATACACAGTGTGCATATACACCCTAATATACACACATAAATCGGCGTATAAACTCTTGGTTATACATACCACTCGGTGTATATACACCACTCTGCGTATATACGCCAAGATATACTCACCACCCCAGTGTATATATATACACCCAGATATGCACTCAGCTAGGCTCATGTATAAAATGCAGAGATAAAAATAGATTTAATTATATTATTCATCATTTATTTTTCCAAAGTCGAGTTTTTGTTTATATACAATGTTAATTTATACATTTTTTCCAATTTGAGTTTATAATTGTGTGGAACAACAGGTGTGGGGAGAACAGGTGTGGGGAGAACAGGTCTGGGGAGAACAGATGTGGGAGTGCCGGCGTGAGAGAGTGTGGGAGTACAGGAGAGTACAGGTGTGAGAGTACAATCCATCAATCTTTTACCAAGAATCACAGACTAAACACATCGACTTCAGGCTGAGGGACTGATTACCTCAAACTCCTCCTCTTTATCATCATCCACCTCTCCCCACATTGGACTGAAGAAGCCACTGGCTGGCGGAACATTTCCATAATAAATATACCCAGATCTTGCACAAGTGTCTCAGTTATCAACCTGTCGGGATTCTTAACGAATTTATTTAGATATTCAGAAAAATACTGTCTCAAAACGCTGTCCTGATCTCGGCCATGTTAGAGACAGCAACATATATTAAGAAGGTAGAGATGCGCACGTATTTTCAAGCAGGTATTTTCAAAATCCCTCTGTTAATAACTGGAGGCCAAGAATAATATATACGAGAGATGGAAAAAAATGGTGACTTTCCCAATTTGGATCATTGTACGTTGGTGCCTTTCCCAATTTGGATCATTGTACGTTGGTGCCTTTCCCAATTTGGATCATTGTACGTTGGTGCCTTTCCCAATTTGGATCATTGTACGTTGGTGCCTTTCCCAGGGGTTTACATTCACGCAATTGTCAAAGAACGATTTTGATTCATTCTTTTTCGTTTCCTTCAGAATCAAAGTAGTTTTTCAGCCACACGTTCATCAACGAACGTTATTTTTAACTCATTCTTTTTCGTTCCTTCAGTCTCAAAGCAGTTTCATAATAACCCATTAATCAAAGTACATTTTTTACTCATTTTTTTCGTTTCATCAAAGTCAAAGTAAGTTTTTTTAATTCACCCGTTCGTCAAAGAATGCTTTAAAAAATAACCCAAAAATTATTAAAGTACACACGAGAAAGAAGATATAGCTAAAAATGATGAACATTCTGCATATAATCACTGGTGAATAATGTTCCTGTCTATGGTGAATGATATTTCAGACAGTAGAAGGCAGAAAGGGATTCTGTTCTTTTTTTTTTATTTCATTGAATTTCTCTGAAAAGAGCGTTTAAGTTTTGCAAATGCCTCTTGGGCGTTTATCCCACAAGCTGCTCCATTTGTTAAGGCAGCAATTGGCTAGAGTGGTCTTCTGGCGTCCCTGTAATTTCCTTCAGTAACCCTGACGGCAAGGTGTAGTGGTGGTTGAGGTGTGGTTGAGGTGTGGTTGTGGTGTGGTTGAGGTGTGGTTGAGGTGTGGTTGAGGTGTGGTTGAGGTGTGGTTGAGGTGTGGTTGTGGTGGAGTGTTGTGCCAAAACTAATACGCCTATACTCCTATAAATATACTCCACTACTCTACTTCTCGATTTTCTTTGATAATATACGTGTCAATGAACATAATAATAATAATAATATTAATAATAATAATAATAATAATAATAATAATAATAAAATAATAATAATAAAAAAATAATAATAATAATAATAATAATAATAATAATAATAATAATAATAATAATAAAAAAAAAAAAAAAAAAAATAATAATAATAATAATAATAATAATAATAATAAACCAGTATTTACTTATATCCTTTCTAAATTTTTCTCTCTCAACATACCTTCCACAAGATTGTTAAATAATCGAAGAGTTACTTCAGTTTGTCAATGTTTACAAATCTCTTTCTTCTAAGTCAACTGATGTTGCTTCAGTTTTCCGCCCTCTACCTCCCTCGGAAAGCTTGAAAAGTCTGCCTCTCTGTCACTTATCATCAGTACGCGAGAGGAAGCAAATTGCGCAAGATCGCTCTTCCTGAAATACAAGCTGAACAGCTGTTGAAGCTTCTTGCCAAAGCTTTACCTAGAAAACGTTCTCTCGCCAGCCATGATGGCTCAGGTTCAAAGCTTTGTCATATTTGGCGTTTGTGTTTGGAAGCGACGGAAATCTTTATCTGGCAGTGGATTTTGATGTAATTCCGCCTTGATAAGTTGTTCAGTCTGCAGAAATAGAAAGTTTGCTTTGCGAAGAGCGTAGAAACGGTGAAGAAATTTGCCACCAGTTACCTGGCGTTAGAAAGCAGTGATGGGTTACTTATTTCTGCCTACAGCTCACATGGGAGATTAAAACTTATAGCGACGTTTCTGTCTGTTTTGGTCCAAGTAGGATAGAAATATCGTCATAGGTTTCACTCTCCTATGTGAGGGGTATTTGTGTATTGTTCTTTCTGTATGCAAGAATACGTACGTAATCCAAGTGAGACCATTGTCAAAATAATCCGGGTTTTATCACTGACAAAATAATCCAAGAATTATCACTGGCGTATTAATCTGGAAGCTTTCAATGATCGCCCATATATGCTCATTTACATACCCACATGCATTCATACATGCGTATATGAATTTGTATATTTGCATACTTTGTTACATTTGGATTTTATCATAATCCTGCACTATTTTTTTTTGTTGGCTAATGGAATTCGAGGATACCTTTATTATTATTATTATTATTATTATTATTATTATTATTATTATTATTATTATTATTATTATTATTATTATTATTATTATTATTATTATTATTATTATTATTATTATTATTATTATTATTATTATTATTATTATTATTATTATATTAAAGTAGTGTATTAAGTCCGTGTGGGCCATTAGATGCAAAGGGCTAAGAAGGGTCGATCTTACATCTTCTAATCACGAGTCTACAGACATGTTGAACTCCTCAGTCACACGGATTACACATTACCTTTAATGGTTGTTTTTCAGAGCCCAATGTGATACCTTGCTCGGTGCCATTGCTTCGATGTTCACACCTCATACAGCAGTTATTTTCACTTATTTCTCCCTCTCTGCTTCCCCGTTATCCCTTCTCCCTTGCTTGTTTTTCTCTCTCTGCCTTCAACTCTCTCTGGTGTCAACTTTTAAGACGCCTTTCCAGACACCTGCAAATTCAACACCTGTGCGCTTCTCTTCACAGGTGCTCAACAAAAACAAGTGAGAGTTCCCGAGAACACAGTTATCTTTGTTGCATCCTGATAATTGTGTAATTTCTGTACTGACAGAAGAGCAAGGATTATATTTATAATTGTGAAATATTATTCTGAGAGTGAAAGAGAAAATACTTAGGAAATTAATCGGAACTAGCCTCGCCATTTATATATATATATATATATATATATATATATATATATATATATATATATAATATATATATATATATATATATATATATATATATATATATTATATATATAATATATATAGTCGTGCCGATTAGGTAAAACTGGTCAATTAGCAAGAACTCATCTAAAATTAAGTCCTTTTTAAAATTTTCTCTTATACGTTTAAAGATATATTTTTTCATTTATGTTAATGTAAGAATTTATAATTTTGTACCAAGAGAAACTTTGAAAACCTACCTAACCTTATTACAACAAGCGCAATTTAATTTAGCCTAACCCAACTAAATATATTTTAGATACGTTAACATTAATTTAATAATAAACAAACACAATGAAATATATTTTTTCGTTATGTTCAGAATGATTTTGGCGAAATTATTGCATACACAAATTTTCACTTGTCTTATATGGCAAGAAGAGCGTTGCTATTTAAGCCAAAATCGCAAGTTTTACCTAATCGGCACGACATTTTTTTATATATATATATATATATATATATATATATATATATATATATATATATATATATATATATATATATATATATATATATATATCACAGTTCAGATGACCCTCTGAGCTGCAGTATCCCTACCCCTCCTTCAGAGTGCAGGCACTGTTCTTACCCCCTCCAGGACTCAAGTCCGGCTAACAGGTCTTCCCGAATCCCTTCATAAAAGTTACCTCGCTCACACTCCAACACCACGTCACGTCGCAAACTCCCCTCGTCCCTGTTCACTCCTGTCTAACACCCTCTTGGCTCCTTACCCGATATATCCTCTTTTACTGCAATAGTTTAACGAATATCAGTATTTTTTTCGGAGGGGGTGGAGGGGGAAGGAATAGGGAAGACAAAATCGCATCAGATGGATAACAAACTTTTGCTTACTTTAAGAAGATAACATAAGAAAGGAGGAACAATGCACGAGGCCTACTGGTCCATACTAGGTAGGTCCTTCTCTAACCCAAACCCAATAACAAAAATATTTGCCCAACTCATTATCAGTGTTACCCTATTAACTCAAGTGCAAGTCACAATCAAACCCAGCCCCTCTCACTCACGTATTCATCTAACCTAAATTTGAAGCAACCCAAAGTTTTAGGTGATGTTGAAGTCTTTACGAGTGTTTAAGTCAACGCCAACATTGGTCAGGAATTTGGTGACATCCTCGATAACTGTAAGGCAATTATTCTCATTTTTTTGGCTTAATTTGTGAAGTTAGTCCCTCCGCAACCCATCAAATTACCACGACCAGCAGTGAAAAGTTGGTTGTGTCTTGTTTGAAGTTCTTAATTGGTTGATGAAGTTGCAGCGAGGTGGGTGAAGCGAATGACGGGTGCTGAGCTATAGCTCTGGGGTCCCATTTACTGATGACTTACTCCAAGCCCTATGTGTGTGTGTTTGTGTTTAATTACAAATTGTACTCAAGAAGATTTCTTAACCCAGGTGTATTTTGGTTTTGTCCTCCCATTTGTACTCATCCAATAATACACTTCGATATTTGTCATAAATCTCCAGTAGGTCCTTTAGAGAAGAGACGAAATACTAGACGGATAATCGAACCGCGGTTCATGCATATAGCAGAGCCAACGATATAACCACACAGCCACGTAAGCCTGGCTGTGTGCTTACAGATTTCCGCCCGCTGTATACATACACCGGGTCGTATTACCGGCCAGTATTCTATGCATTTATTTACGGCCTTATCCTGAGCCTTAAAAAAAAAAAGATTTGTAGTCCTTGAGACCTTGTTGTGCAATGTTGACCGCTCTGTTCCTCTGCAGGAATTTCACGACACTCCACTGACGTCCTGAAGTACCGTAGAGAGGAGCCGGGTGAAGGAATCCAACCAGGTGTTGGATGCCCAAGTGTTGCACATGTGTTTTACCCATCAAGTGTTTATTTTTCCACGGTATTGCGTACATTTTATATGATGAGTCCCACGTTGAATGGATGAGAAGCGTGATGCTGACTGTTGCCAAGGTAAACACACTCCAAGAAGGAAAACGTTTCGTTAAGAAAAGACCCACTTTGCTGAATAAACTTTTATTGAGACGACGTTTCGCTCTGTTTATAATTTAAGATCCCTCAATGTTTCCACTGACAGTGTTAAGATAACCCTTCTGTTATCTTGTTTGTGACCTTGTATGTGGTTATCCTGTCTATTGTTTTCCTCTTATTTGTCAAATAGAACAATATTATTATTATTATTGGGACGTTTTGCTCTCTTTAGAAAGAAATGCATTCCTATGTTTTTATGACTTTTTTAATAATTAATTAATGAATTTGTTTTAATACACTTTTTAAGGATTCAGTAAAACAAATTATTAGAAGCATTAATAGGTATATATATATATATATATATATATATATATATATATATACGTATATAATATGATGGGGTCCACCTCTGGTGTCAATATATATATTAGAGGTATGTACAAAAGAATAAGCAGACCAACATAGTGCAATGGAGCAACAATATGCTCCAAAGGCGAAGCTTAGACACCAGTGTAATAAGTCCCGTTGGACTTCGAAGTCGCCCCTTCATTCACTGCCTTCGTTCCACCTTCTTTTTCCCTCACCCAGACCCAACCACCCACCCACCCAAAACCCAAACACACACACATCCACAAACACCCATCACGATCTCTCATTTCACTCGCACACAAATCAGCATTCATCTTAACATACACACCCAACATGAGCCTACATGGCCTAGGATGATTTAATTTGCATGTGTGTGTGTGTGTGTTTGTGTGTTTATCTCATCATTTTAAGGCTGTTAAAAATACATACAGTGACATATAGGTGGGTTTACATTACATCTTCCACACATACACATTCACAAAATATATACATAGATCATACATCCTGCAGAAAATACAGAAAAAGCGATTCTATACAATATACATTCGTTATAAGCTACCCTGGTGGACACACTTCACACTAATACACATAGAGCGTAAAGTTACTGTTTTTCTTTATACATTATAACGAAAAATGTTAAATTAAGAAGTGTATATAGTTTATATTTCCAAACAAACTACTGAATGTAAATTATTTTTATGATTGTGAGAAGGAGATTTACATAGCTATGGCACTGGTAATGTGCACGTTGCTAGGTTTAATGTGTGTGTGTGTGTGAGAGAGAGAGAGAGAGAGAGAGAGAGAGAGAGAGAGAGAGAGAGAGAGAGAGAGAGAGAGAGAATAGGCGATAATGGTATATATATATAAATGGGAGCCATAATCAAACCATACAGACGACTCACTCAACACTTGCAGGAATTATATAGCAAGTTTATTTAAAACTGTAGCTTGCTTTAAGAAAGTAAGTATCTTTAAGAAAGTAAGTGACTTTGAGAAAGTAAGTTCCGTTAAGAAAGTAAGTTTCTTTAAGACTGTAAATTTCTTAAAGAAAGTAAGATTCTTTAAGTAAGTTAATTTAAGAAGGTAAGTTTCTTCAAGAGAGTAAGTTTCTTTAAGTAAGTTTCTTTAAGAAAGTAGATTTCTTAAAAAAAATAACTTTTTAAGAAAGTAGGCTTCTTTAAGAAAGTAACTTCCCTAAAGAAAGTAAATTCTTTTGAGAAAGCAAATTTCCTGAAGAAAGTTTCTTCAAGAGAGTAAGTAACCTTCTTTAAGAGAGTAAGTTTCTCTAAGAAAGTAGCTTTCTTTAAGGAACTTTCTTTAAGAGAGTAAGTTTCTCTAAGAAAGTAGCTTTCTTTAAGGAACTTTCTTTAAGAGAGTAAGTTTCCTCAATAGTGGCTAAGATAGCACAAACTCAATTATCCTTCTCATAGAAAAATAAATAACTTTTATAATTATTATTATTATTATTATTATTATTATTATTATTATTATTATTATTATTATTATTATTAACACTTACTATTATTGTCATTTTTAATATAATTTTTTTTTTTTGTGCCTAAAAGTGTCTCTATCCTACGCTTCCCACCATGAAAAATAAAATATTCAAGACTGTCCATGAGGGATTTGTTTTACTTTTGCCAATGCATTTATAAGCCTTTGTTTTTCCCCCACTATTTTCCCAACTGCTTTGTTCTAAACTTAAAATGATTTTTCAGAACCTTGTACAAGTAATATTTTTATTCGTGGGGAAGGAGAGGGCGAACTTCAGATTTTTTTATCAAGAGCCCCTCACCAGGATCAAGGAACTTCCCTTGAGGGGTTCCTACATCAAGAGTTCCTCACCTGGATCAAGGAACCTCCCTTGAGGGGTCTCTACATCAAGAGCCCCTCACCAGGATCAAGGAACTTCCCTTGAGGTGTCTCTACATCAAGAGCCCCTCACCAGGATCAAGAAACCTCCCTTGAGGGGTCTCTACATCAAGAGGATCAAGGAACCTCCCTTGAAGTGTCCCTATATCAAGAGCCCCTCACCAGGATCAAAGAACCTCCCTTGAGGGGTCCCTACATCAAGAGTTCCTCACCAGGATCAAAGAACCTCCCTTGAGGGGTCCCTACATCAAGAGTTCCTCACCAGGATCAAAGAACCTCCCTTGAGGGGTCCCTACATCAAGAGCCCCTCACCAGGATCAATGAACCTTACTTGAGGGGTCCCTACATCAAGAGCCCCTCACCAGGATCAAAGAACCTCCCTTGAGGGGTTCCTACATCAAGAGCCCCTCACCAGGATCAAGGAACCTCCCTTGAGGGGTCTCTACATCAAGAGGATCAAGGAACCTCCCTTGAGGGGTCCCTACAGCAAGAGTTCCTCACCTGGATCAAAGAACCTCCCTTGAGGGGTCCCTACATCAAGAGCCCCTCACCAGGATCAAGGAACCTCTCTTGAGGGGTCCCTACATCAAGAGCCCCTCACCAGGATCAAAGAACCTCCCTTGAGGGGTCCCTACATCAAGAGCCCCTCACCAGGATCAAGGAACCTCCCTTGAGGGGTCCCTACATCAAGAGCCCCTCACCAGGATCAAAGAACCTCCCTTGAGGGGTCTATACATCAAGAGCCCCTCACCAGGATCAAAGAACCTCCCTTGAGGGGTCCCTACATCAAGAGCCCCTCACCAGGATCAAGGAACCTCCCTTGAGGGGTCCCTACATCAAGAGTTCCTCACCAGGATGAAAGACCCTCCCTTGAGGGGTCTCTACATCAAGAGCCCCTCACCAGGATCAAAGAACCTCCCTTGAGGGGTCCCTACATCAAGAGCCCCTCACCAGGATCAAGGAACCTCCCTTGAGGGGTCCCTACATCAAGAGTTCCTCACCAGGATCAAAGAACCTCCCTTGAGGGGTTTCTACATCAAGAGCCCCTCACCAGGATCAAAGAACCTCCCTTGAGGGGTCTCTACATCAAGAGTTCCTCACCAGGATCAAAGACCCTCCCTTGAGGGGTCTCTACATCAAGAGCCCCTCACCAGGATCAAGGAGTTACGTGGGAGGGAATGAAGAACAGTTATGGGGTGTTGTTTAATGTATGGATTGTGTGTTTTTAGTGAGGTTGCCACTCAGGTTGGTTTGGTGAAGTCTGCAAATGGTGGTGGTGGTGATAGTGATGGTGGTGATAGTGGTGGTGGTGATAGTGATGGTGGTGATGGTGATAGTGGTAGTGATAGTGATGGTGATAGTAGTGGTGGTGATAGTAGTGGTGGTGATAGTGATAGTGGTGATAGTGGTGGTGATGGTGATAGTGGTGGTGGTGATAGTGATGGTGATAGTAGTGGTGGTGATAGTGGTGATAGTGGTAGTGGTGATAATGGTGGTGGTGATAGTAGTGATGGTGATAGTAGTGGTGGTGATAATGGTGGTGGTGACAGTGGTGGTGATGATAGTGGTGATGATAGTGGTGATGTTAGTAGTGGTGATAGTGGTGGTGATGATAGTGGTGATGATAGTGGTGATGTTAGTAGTGGTGATAGTGGTGATGATAATGGTGGTGGTGGTGATAGTGGTGATAGTGGTGGTGGTGATGATGGTGGTGATAGTGGTGTTGATGGTGGTGATAGTGGTGGTGGTGGTGATAGTGGTGGTGGTAATTGTGGTGGTAGTGGTGGTGATGGTGGTGATAGTGGTGGTGGTGGTAACTGTAGTGGTGGTGGTTGTGGTTGAGGGAAGAGAGGGGGTTGGGGATGAGATGGTGAGGTGTCCCCCACTTCCTGCCCTGTGAGAGGGGGGGGGGGGGAAGTTTGCCCAGGCAATTTGCTCCAATGAGGGAACAAGTTGCATGTGGTGGCTGGTTAAACGCTATTGCCGGCCCATGGCTCGTTAGGCTTAACTTGGCGTAATTAAGTGACGCCCAGTGCAGTAAAGCAAGAATTATTATCTCATCAACCTAGTAGACACGAATAAAGTAATGTAAAAGGAGGAAGAGCTTTATTAGTAGTAATATTAGTAGAGTGTACTCACCTATTTGTGGTTGCAGGGGTCGAGTCTCAGCTCCTGGCCCCGCCTCTTCATTGGTCGCTACTAGGTCCACTTTCTTCCTGCTTCAAGAGCTTTATCATACCTCTTCTTAAAGCTATGCATGGCTCATGCCTCAAATTCATGCGTGTGTCGACACTAAACACATCAATACCTCACTATTTAAAGAGCCACGAAATAACGTACAGCGCCGTAATAACGAAACAACTGTAATAACGAATATTATCCTCCCTCTAATATTTTTTACCTAATAAAAAAAAAAATATTGAAGAGAAGATATAAGTATTTTTCCCAATTAAAAAAAATATTGAAACGAAGATATAATAGGTAAATTCTCAAGATGCATTTGCTAATAACTTCAATAACAATGAAATTTTAGTCTGCTAGCAATGCTATTTTTGTCTCTTGTTGAAAAATTATGTTGAAAAGCTTTCATGTTTGCATTCTAATATTCACATCTTGGATTTTAGGGGATCTGGTGGCCTGGTGGCTAACGCTCTTGCTTCACACGGCGAAGGTCTGGGTTCGATTCCCAGCCAGGGTAGAAACATTGGGCGTGTTTCTTTCCACCTGTTGTCTATGTTCACCCATCAGTAAATGGGCACTTGGATGTTAGTCGACTGGTGTGGGTCGCATCCTGGGACACTGACCTAATTTATCCGAAATGCTCAGCATAACAAGGGGCTTTCTATATAGTAGTATGTCATTGATGTCTGCTAGACCTGTATACCTTGTACATGTACTTGTAGTAAATAAAGATATTATATTATTATTATTATTATTATTATTATTAGTTGCATATGGATCTATTTTCTCTGATGTTATTGGAAAAATGCTCATAGAAAGCTTTATTAAATCTTTAGCTCTCTTTTAGCGAAACGTTGTTTTAATAAAGCTTTGCTTTATACAACAACTTGAATAAATTCTCTCCAAGTGCCTTTCCTCCCCGGTAAACTAACTTTATATAAAGTGTTTATCTGATTTCTAACTGTTATCTGTAATGTGGATGAATACGTGGCTCTTGTCGTGAAATATATATATATATATATATATCCCTGTTTTATCACCTGACCTGACTTCCCGATGTCATGAAACTGGTTTTACTAGTGAATTGACTTCCTTCCCGGGTGAGCTGGCATCTACGATAAGCTGGCTTAGGTTAGGTTAGGTAAGATTTGTCAAGAAACCGGACAAGTATTTCCTGACGCGGGTTTGTTTTCGTGAATCAGCTGACTCGACATCTCTTCCCTTTCTTACCTTCAGGTTAATGTAATGGACAGAACAAACGTCACAATACGATGGCTGAAAAAATCCACAACACATTCACAATTTACAGAATAGGCTTCAGTGCCTTTTCGTTTCCTCCTAGACCATTATCAAGTCATGAGTGATTCGAAAAGGGTCCGGGAGAGGCCGAAAAGTCGCCTAAAGTTACTTCTCTAAACAGCGAGTTTCGAATAACCCTGAAATGACCCTGAATGACCTAGTAGCTGTACCACCTCGTGACCTCTTCTCAATCGCAGGCTTCAAGAAAGCTTACCCACAAAGCTTTGAGGCGGGAGATTCGAACTATTCCAAGAATTGGTTTCCCAAATGACTAGTCTTACCTAGATCTGCGATTCACCGTTTAAGACGCTTCAAAGAGATCCAGGATCAGCCGTGATCACCGAGGATTACTCAGGTCAATGACATTCATTGACCGTCAGAATACTATTAAGCTGAAATGTGCACGATTAATTAAAAAAATGGTCAGAAGTGACACTTGGTTGAGATGACATGAATAATTTCTTTGGTAGTCAGAGCCGAACTGTAATGATGGGAATACTGTTTAGGTTGAACTAAAGCGATTTAAATTGAGCACCACGGGTTTAAGTAGCGTTAAACCCAGGTGGTTAAGCGTTTAGTTTTGATTATAATAATAATTATAATAATCGCTGGTTTGACCAAGCAATTATGAGAAGTGAGTAGTAACCCATTATGGATGGAAAAATAGACTCAAATGCAGTATAATGCGATTCTTTACTGACTACGTTTCACCCACTTGTGACATGATAAAGCCCACTGAGTGGGCGAAACGTAGTCAATAAAGGATCGCATTATACTACATTTGTGTTTATTTCCCCATCGTGTCGGTATTTTATACCATTTATCTCCATCATAGAGAAAATTAAAGATAGTATCTAGACAGAGGAAACGTTGATTTAAACCACGATGTTTCGTTCAGTGAGTTTTAACACGTTACCGTCAGCATGATAAACCTCTTACTGAGCGAAACGTCTCTTGTTTTAAATAAACGTGTTCCTCTGTCTACGCGTCTTTTATTAAACAAGATTTAAGTATGAGAGATAAAGTTTACACAGTGCACAGTGAGTGTAAATTGTTGTAACAAAATTATTTATGATAATCCAAAGAGACATGTGAAATAATCCAGTAAGACCAAGAGGAATGTGTGGTTTTTTTTTTTTTCAAAATTTCCAAATTTAAATTTCACAGAAAATAATGCAGGAATGGTTCCACCTCCAGTGCTCAAGAAGATCAACAATTACATCAATTATATTTATAATTACCTCCAGTTACTTGATAGGACCCATAGAAGCAACGCAAATAACTTCCATTGATCTTAGTAGACCCGGAGCACTTAGACTAAGATGGCCTCAAAGACGTTCAAGATGTGTAAACACGGAGTGTCTCTTCTTACAAGTTTGTTTCGTTTGGTCAAGTATTGTCCAAATGTAACACAGATATTTTTTATGCTTTCATTGTCACGAAAGTTCACAGTGGAGCCGTGGATTAGTTCGAAGAGATTCACTGAGTACCAATACGTCGCAAAGCGTCATGCTGGATGGACGCAGTGTTTCGGAGGCACTGAAAGAGAGAGGGTAAATCTCCCTTTGGATGCCCCACTCTGACGTCGTGAGGAAGAGTTGATGTTCCAGGAAGTGAGGGACATCTGCTGGGATGTGCCCTGCAGTCACTGCGTGCTGAATGAAGTGAATGCTGCAGTTATTGGGGTCAGGAGTCGGGTAATTGCTGAAGTCAGCGCGCGCTGAAGTCAGCGTTTAATTGTGCCGTGTTTGGTTGGGGTCAGAGAGCGCTGGGATGTGTTTATCTATGGCAGGAAGTTAATTAAGAGGAGAAGCAAGACTCCTGGTACGACCCTCAGAGTCCATGTTGAACACATCTCAGCGGAACCTGGGAAGAGAGAGAAAATGTTAGTCAGGGGATGATACAAGGATATATGTATACACACACACACACACACACACACACACACACATATATATATATATATATATATATATATATATATATATATATATATATATATATATATATATATATATATATATATATATATAGTGTGTGTGTGTGTGTGTGTGTGTGTGTGTACTCACCTAATTGTGGTTGCAGAGATAGATTCATAGCTCCTGGCCCCGCCTCTTCACTGGTCGCTACTAGGTCCAGTCCCTGCTCCATGAGCTTTATCATACCTCTTCTTAGAGCTATGTATGGATCCTGCCTCCACTACATCACTCTCCAGACTGTTCCACTTCCATACAACTCTATGGCTGAAGAAATACTTCCTAACATCCCTGTGTGTGTTTGAGTGATAATTTTGCTATGCTTGGCATACCCATCTCGTGGTTGGTAGTCATTCTATACCCATCAAGTGGGTGTTGTTTGTAAGCTTAGAGAGGCGCCCGCAGCTAACAACATAATTATTTTTTCTCGTAAATCTGTTGACGAGCCTCGGTGTTCCATCCATAACAAGATGTTGTGATTAAATGGTAACTGGCTGGAAGAGTGGGAATTGCCAATCAACTCGTTAGTGAGAGGGATTGTGGTTACCCTTACCATGAATGCTAAACACACACACACACACACACACACACACACACACACACACAAACACACACACACACACACACACACACACACACACACACACACACACAAACAGAATCAATAACATTTGTGCAGAAAATTTTTGCGACCTGTTGAAATAAGAGAGGAAATACGGTGCTGCATTTTCTTCGGTGGGAATACAGACAAGAGGAGATAATACTGATATTTATAAACCGTTATAAAATATTTTATGAAGGAGAGGAAAATATTACCGACTTAATGAAAGGCTTTCGTAGAGTATTACAAGGAAAATGAAGAAATTCGGAGAATATAGCCGAGTAAACCAGATTTATTTCGGTTCCTTGGCGGTCCGAGAAAGGTATCCCCGTATTAAATAACCTCAGCCTCTGCGCCTCAATGCATGCAGAAGGAATAGTGCAGAGTGTGGCATACATTTCTAATAGTTATTAAAGAATGAAAATTTGAAGTTAACCTGAAAAGGAATTTACAAGATATTACAATGAAACTTTAATTCAATTTTCAATAAAAAAAAAGGCAAAATTAGAATCTTCACAGTGCCATAATTAAGAAACATTAGCTTAGGAGGCAAGCTGCAGGGGCACTCTCTTGTTATCTTGGAGAAACCAATATTCACAAGCACACCAGCACTAAAGTTTGAATCCACTCAGTAGTTGTGTTATCTAGGTGTCAACGCTGAAGGTTTAAAGCCAATCGGAAGAGGCAAAGAGAAATATTTACTTAAAAAATAGAATGTCACTTTTCCCAAATTCTTCCTTAAAAATGGGAAATTAGGGTAAAATGTTTCCTAACTGTTCTCTAAGTAAGACTGACTAGTGTTTAAGGAATAAGTAAGTAATTGCAAGTAAGTAAATGTTATTTAGGCTTTGGGTACATAACATTCCAGATTTTTACAATAATATTGAGGGCACACAGGGGTTATGGCCACGTGAAAATTACATTAGGTATAATTAACCCAGAGTAAATTCAAGCACTGTGACTTACTGCTGACTAGAGATATTCTATTGCTGCTTCTGTCCCCAGTACTCCTTAAGGAGTACTGGGGACAGAAGTACTGTTGCATGGATCCCCCAGTACTCTGAAGCAAGTATTGCTGCATAGATCCTCCCAGTACTCCTTAACCAAGTTCTGTTTCATCCATTCCCAGTACTCCTTAAGCAAATACTGCTGCATCCACCCCAGTACTCCTTAACCAAGTTCTGCTGCATCCACCCCAGTACTCCTTAAGCAAATACTGCTGCATCCACCCCAGTACTCCTTAACCAAGTTCTACTGCATCCATCCCCAGTACTCCCTTCACATATATTTCACATATATTTCACATATATTTCACATATTAACACTCAACAGAAACTTCCTCATCTCTCGATGCAAAAAAAAACACCTATTAATTTTAACTGATTTGCAGTATATTCCCAAATAAATTTCATATACAAAGGTTAATTTATTTTTTTATGAAAAAAAAATCTCATACTTTATTTTTTTTTTAGAAAAAATCTATCGCCAGTTAGTAATTCTAGTAATATTTATTCCTAAATACTCTTTGTAAAGTGACGCTGGTATTCCCGTGGTGAGTATTACTGGTTAAGTTACCCCTGGTAACATATAGACAGACGTACAGACAGACACTCAGTCAGACATTCAGACAGAGTGACAGGCACACAGACAGACAAACAGACAGGTTTGCAGGGTGAGGCCGGCAGGGCGGAGCAGTTGAATAAGCGGCTTACTGTCTCGGTAAAGAGGATACTCTACGCTGCTGCTGCCTCACCCTGTCTAGGGGTCCCTCCCGATTGGCTCCTCCCTGTGGGCCCTTCCCTGTGGGCCCCTCCCTGTGGGCCCCTCCCTGTGGGCCCCTCCCTGTGGGTCCCTCCCTCTGTGCCATCAGTCTAGGGTCTCTCCCTGTGGGGCCCCTCTGTCGAGGGTCTGTCCATGTGGGCTCTCTGTCTAGGGCCCCTTCCCTGGGGGCCCTCTGTGTAAAATCACTCATTACCCAGGTGCGATATAACCGCCTTATAGCGAATACGATGAAAATCATGATAAATAATTTAATAATAATAATAATAATAATAATAATAATAATAATAATATATTATTATTATTATTATTATTATTATTATTATTATTATTATTATTATTATTATTATTATTATTATTATTATTATTATTCCTCTGCTTGATTAAACTCAAGTGACAGGAATAATGCAGAGTGCAGCATCAGTTTCTACGCAGTTATCACCACTGGAGATTTGAGGCGTATCAGACGAAGCATCCACAAGTCATCACATGGAAACTAACCTCCCAATTTCTTCAATAATAATAACGGATCATTCAACCGAAAATGGATTCAAGGTGTCCACTAAGAAACACCGAGTTTGAAGCCAATCTAAAGAGGAATTCACGTTTGCACCTACGGAGTGCATAGGCGTCAATAGTTTGAAGCCGATAAGACCAGCCATTCTTCAGTCACTGAGCGAAAATAAGTACCACTGTGCTAAAATGAGCAATCTGTGTCTCAGGCGCTACAAGAACGGCACGAAACTTGCCATACCACGGGTGGGGTTAGAACTCTCTGATTGCGGGTTCTAACCCCACCCGTGGTATGGTTTGTTTGCAATCGTGTCATTACGATTTCGTGAGTCACGAAACTTGTTTTGTGGAGGATTCATCAGGCCTCTTGATGCAAGAAATTGGAGCAGCCTTCCTCTTCATCGGATCAGATTTGGTCACAGGGCAACTGCACATGCCAGTTGCTCCAAGAATGTTGCCCTGGTTACCGTACACCAGCGTTGAACATTTGTAGCTGATAGGATAAGACTTTCTCGTACACAAATAACCCGCACACAGAGAGAGAAACTTACAACGACGTTTCGCTCCAACTTGGGCCATTTACACAGTCACAATGTGGTTTTGTAATGGTCCAAGTCGAACCGAAACGTCGTCGTGAAGGGTATTTGCGTATTGTTCCAATTTTTCCAAAGGCTATTGTGCCTTTGTGTTCTTTAAGACTTTCTCGTGTTATGCACAAAAAAAAAAAAATATTAGGGAAAGGAAAAAATCAGACAGAAAATTTAAATCTGTCTTCAGGGGCACTTAATAATACAGCGAGGTCCCAAGCGGTGGTTACAGTAGGACCCTCAAGTCACACGGTGTCATTACTGAGGATCGTCCACGGGTTCAGCATCAGTTAACTCCCTGGCTAATTGGCACGACTAGGCCTTGCCAAGTTCTGATGTGATGCACACGATCTCAACCGGCGATTTGTTGAGTATTTATAAGCAAGGATTAAGTAGGATAGCATTTTCAAGGCTGAATGGTCATTTTGGTGACTATCAATACATAAATATTACCAACACAAGTGGTAGAACCTGGTCGTTTCTTAAGCAAAACAAGGCAATCAACAGGGCAGAGCAAGGGTAATGTAAACACAGCAGGGGTAGATTTCCTTGCTCATGTATTCTCTCACCAATATTTACACTATGTAGTGTTAATGAAATGAGTTGTCAGAGTAAAAATAGTGCAGTTACTTTCCATTAAATTTTGATTGGGAGTTAGATTATATAGGTTTATATCTCGACGTGATCATTCATTATTACGTTTGAAGGTAATTCTTTGTATCATGTATAGTGTATTGAGTTACAGTACTGATGTCTATAATAAGGGGATGCTTGGACAAGTGTATAGCTAATTCATGTTGGTCAAGTAGACTGTAGAAACTAATATACATAATGAAATTCGTGTTGACTATGTATTAAGCTAGAATGAACTAGAGTATTAAATGGGTATAAGCTATTATAAAATTATAAAATAATGTATCACTATGAATTGTGATTGCACTAAAGCTAACAGTTGTTGTTTAAAATATATAGTAGAATAATATATGCACAATTCTAGTTTAAAGACTATGTGAATTTTTTCACTATGTAAATAAGATGGTAAACAATGGATATTTATACTGTAAATAGGAGTATTTGGTAATAGAAGATATCACAATAAGTAGATTGAAATAATATTCTAATACTATTTATAAATTGTAATTGTGAATATTTGGCAATGACAGATTTTATAAAAAGTAAAAATGAAATGACAATAATAGATTTTAAAAAGCAAAATAAAATAAAGTTGTGTAAATAGATAATTTAGAAATTTGGAAATGTAATATAAATTGTAAATGGGAGTATTGACAATAAATGATATTAAAAAAAATAAAGTGAAATAAAATTGTAAGAGTTGATAATAAGAAATTTTAATTGTAACAAAAGATAATTAATAAAAAAAATGTAAGAATGTTAAAAATATTTAAAATTGGCAAAAATAAGGCAGTAATAAGGTAAAGAGCACAATACAGTAAAAAGAAGTTATAAAAAAAGTATAGCTCTAAACTAACAGAGTCTGATAAGAGATAATTATGTGGATAAATGAGAGAAAAAAAAAGTACAAGCTTAAGAAGTGTTTGAGCAAATTTGACAATTTACTGCTGTCATATTGACAAATTGAAATGAATACTCGGGTTTGTAGAGATTAAATTGATCAAGAATTGGGGATTCATAACAGTATTCGTGGAAAGTGGGTACAAACTGCAATTTATTCCAGTTCAGTGAGGCCGGAGTCTCTGACGAACTTTTTTAGTTCGTGTTCAGTAGAAATAGTATATCTCTTTCCTGTTGGCTCTTTTTTAACAGCAATTTTTCCATCTCTCGTAAACCACTGGTGAATTTTCCTGCCATGTTGTAACTTTCTTAGTCTATAGAGGAGATTTTGCCGTAGTTTGGTAACTGATATATATATATATATATATATATATATATATATATATATATATATATATATATATATATCAATAACCAAACTATAATGTGTGTGTGCATGTATATATGTTAATGTTAATCCTGGTGATGCAAAAATCTGTGTGGCTTGCGTCCTAGTTTTGTCTGTCATGGAGTAAGTGTGTTAGATGACAAGGGGACTGGCAGAGCCTTAATGCTCTCTCTCTGTTTATATGTATGACTATATCTTATGTCGTGAATATGTGTGTGTGTGTGTGCGTGTGTGTGCGTGCGTGTATGTGTGTGTGTGTGTGCGCGCGCGTGCGTAAGAGCAGCCAACACCAGCTTATAGATAAATGTATATTGGCAATGGGAAAGTTTGGGGATGGTTCAAGGGTGGAGGAAATTGTTGATGGATGACTTTGATGGTTTACGAGGGCAGGGTGAGGGAGTTGATGAAGACACTGCTATATGGATGGAGAGAGGAGGATGGATGAGGCAGCAGGAGGGAGAAGAGAGAGAGAGAGAGAGAGAGAGAGAGAGAGAGAGAGAGGAGAGAGAGAGAGAGAGAGAGAGAGAGAGAGAGAGAGAGAGAGAGAGAGGACTTAGAGAATAAAGAGAAAAATCATTCTCATTCACTAATCCTCATGAATAATAATAATAATAATAATAATAATTTTAATAACAACAGCAATACTACTACTACTAATAATAACAATAATAATAATAATAATAATAATAATAATAATAATAATAATAATAATAATAATAATAATAATAATCAATATTTTACTAAACCTTGCCTCCCAATAAAACATACACAACACATTGAAAAAACCTACGGGGCGGAGGTTGGGGTTATGACTCGACTCTTGCAAACGCAACTGGGTAAGTACAGACTAACTGATATACGAATGGTGACAATTTATCCGCAATTATGATTACAGCAAATATTCTTCTTAATGATAATTACATTGACCTCATTTTCGGATAAAAAAATTATTTTAGTTAAGTTGAACAGATATAATAATATTTTAATAAATTATTCTTTTCATGTTTTTTTTTTTTCATGATAAATGATTTAAGGATGTAAAAAATAACATGTTTTTTTCCACAGTTAAATTTACAAGATAAGAGATATTATCATGCTTCAGCTCATTTACAGGTTACGAGCTGTTATCCTGTCTCAGCTCATTTACAAGTTATGATCTGTTATCCTATATCAACTCATTTACAGGTTACAAGCTGTTATCCTGTCTCAGCTCATTTACAAGCTATGATCTGTTATCCTATATAACTAATTTACAGGTTACAAGCTGTTATCCTGTCTCAGCTCATTTACAAGCTATGATCTGTTATCCTATATAACTAATTTACAGGTTACAAGCTGTAATCCTGTCTCAGCTCATTTACAAGCTATGATCTGCTATCCTATATCAACTCATTTACAGGTTACGAGCTGTTATCCTGCTTCAGGTTATTTACAAGCTAAGGTCTGTTATCCTATATCAACTCATTTACAGGTTACAAGCTGTTATCCTGTCTCAGCTCATTTACAAGCTATGATCTGTTATCCTATATAATTTATTTACAGGTTACAAGCTGTTATCCTGTCTCAGCTCATTTAAGAGTTAAAAGTTAGCGTCTTGTTTAAGTTCAACAATCAACTAACATCTGAGTACGACCCTGCTGCGTGGTAAACAACTGCAGTAGGTGAATGGAGATTTACCCACACGTCTCTCCCTGCCCAGGAATGAACCCGGGTTCTTCGGTTGAGTCCAAGGTGCTACTCTTGAGCTTCGAGCTCAAATGGAAAATGGTAGTTATTTCTGATTCGTGAATATGTTCCTATTTTTGCAGTACGTTGATGAGAAACGACTTAGAATTGATAGTGTTTTGTGGACAAAGCGTCTTCTCAATAGAGTGCCATAAACCTGCTGTCCCTGTTTGCCTAGCCGTAATTAGGTACCTGGGTGTTAGCCGACTGGTGGGGGTCCCATCCTGGAGACAAAATTAACCTAAGTTGCCCGAAATGCTCTGCATAACCAGTGGCTTTCTATATAGCAGGGCTACTCAATAGACGGTCCGCGGTCCGAATCCGGACCTTCTGAGTGTTGTAGTTGGACCGCGGGCTTCAGGATCAGGTGGCACACAAGAGCGGGATTAATACTTTATAATCTGAATGGAATACAGTAAAATGATAAGTACACTGCCATATAGTACTCGGATTTGTTGCTTTTCATTATTGCGAGTAAAAAATGTATCCGGACCTTTGTATACATTAGTACTTGTCCAAGTGAACCTTTGCTCAGAGTAGTTGAGTAGCCCTGCTATACAGTATATCACTGATGTCAGCTATGGTCTGTATAAGTTGTATCAAGTACTTGTAGAAATAAAGATTATTATTATTATTATAGTTGTCTGTATATAATGCTATTATTTTTCACCATTCTTCAGTTAACCTGGACATGGAATTCCCTCACTACATTTATTGTTGTGGATGTTCTCTCTCTCTCTTTCTCTCTCTCTCTAATATTATAGCCTCTTCATGTTTACCCTGGTGGTCACTTCTCATCCCTACCATCCCTTGTATCTCACCTGAGGTATGGTAGAGGTTGGTAGGGGTGAACCATCGGCTGGAAGGCTCCCGTATGATGACCTCGGCTGACTTTAGATAGAGGTCAGCCAGGCGACCCACACAAGCGATGCTCATCACCCCGTCTTGAAAGTAATCTTGGGTCACCCGTAGGCTGAGGTGGGTGGTCAGCTTCTCTAACCCTGCTGGATTGGTGAGGTGTTCTACCGTCTTCACACCGCTCGGCACCACCTGCAGGTCAACAACCAGAGGTCAGAGGTCATGTGGATCATTGAAGTCATCTTGAGGTCAGAAATGAGAGATCACAAGTCATCTGGGGTTATCTTTAGGTCAGGAATCATAAGTCATCTGGAATCATTTAAATTATTTTAAGGTGAGGAGTCAGAGGTCATCTGGGGTCATTTAGATAATCATTTATTCATAGGTCAAAGTTCATCTTAGCTCACTTAGGTCACACCTTCCAAGGTGATAAATTGTTAAAAGAGTTGTCTGTGGAATTATCTTGACGAGAACTTCAAAAATTGCTTAGTTAAATATAATGTTATGCCTTTTTGTAGCTGAAACTTTGCCTTTTTTTTGTTAAAGATTCTATTAAAATATTCCTTCCAAATCCTCAACTAGGTTCGGAATCGAACCGGAGCGTTTGTAGGAATCGAGACCTCTGTCATGTGCGTTATTCAATTGTTTGTGATGAGTGACAGCGGGAGGTGAAGGAAGAGTACATGAGATTCCTCATGTACTCTCCTTTCACAGATTCCAGAGGACGTGTAAGTCCTCACCGAGTCTATCTGCTGAAAACAGCTTTCTACTTTACCTACAGTAAGAACTATCGTGTGTGTGAGTACGTGTTTGTGTTTGTTTACGTGTGTGAGTCCAGGATAGAAGAGTACAGGTGAGCCTGGAAGCGTCCCGCTCCTTCAGCCATAATTGTATCCATTAAATCAGGGTTGCGTTCCCGAGCGACAGTGAGGGACGCGCCGGGGAAAGAACGTACATTTCTCTGGTAATTGAACTGGAAATAGTCATTACCTGCGGATGCTGGTTCCTGCCCGCTGACAGCCTGAGAGAGTGTGTCCCGAAGGCTCTCATCTCTCAATGTCTACTCTTTAAGTACTCTCTGAATTCACGACAAAAATATATTTCTGCTCTAATGAATGTTAAGCATATATATATATATATATATATATATATATATATATATATATATATATATATATATATATATATATATATATATATATATATATATATATTAATGAAAAAAATAAAATTTCCTTTAAATACCTTGCAACAGCATTTAGTCACATTGGTCTGCTTAGAGATTTTGGTAATTTGAAAGAGGCCTACGGCTGACTTACCAGTCCACCCTTGTCAAAAAAAAACAACAACCAAATATTACATCACGAAATGTGTCTAAGAAAGTTCATGTACATGAGTGAAACGTTGCGATAGGGAAGGACTCCACCGCATGAGTGTCCTTTTCACCTGTAACCTTCAGAGGTCAAAGTTCATAGCTTGTTGTGGGTTTATTAGACAAGAGACTTCACCTGAGACGGGTCTTTTTTTGTTTGATAACTCGGTCAATATCTCCTGAAAATCATTTCCAACTCTGCAACACTGAAATCGTGACCTCATTGTGACCTCAAAGTTCACTGGTCAGTGTTAATAAAAGGGTATGTGTGATGAAGACTTAGACACGTGTGCAACATCTGGGTATCTTTATTGTAGACGTTTCGCCCTCCAGTGACTTCATCAATACAATGACATAATGGGAAGAATTATATACAAAAGAGGAGGTAATCAGTCTCTCAACCTTGGAGTTGGTGCTGACTCACAGTGACTCGTAGTAACTCACCGTGACTCGTAGCGACTCACCGTGACCCGAAGCTATTCACCGTGACTCGTAGCGACTCACCTGATGGCCATTAATGTTCCAGGTGAGGGTGAGGGCGGGTCGGGCCAGGGGGGAGGTGCAATTTAGGGAAACGTGGTCGTTTTGTTGGTAGTATTCACGACTCCCGGAGATGACTGGTGGCTCCTTGGGGACCACTGTACGTGACAACACCCACAGGCACGCCCATAGGCACTCCCACGTACCCCACACAGCGACGACGGCAACAGAAGACAGTGGGATGGTCCAGCAGTATGCAAATATAGGAAGCAATAATTTAGTTTTAAGATATTGTAGTGCAATTTAAGGTGCAAATAGTAATTTTTTTGTATTATGATTGTTGGTTATTTTAACCAGGAATTACACACACACACACACACACACACACACACACACACACACACACACACACACACACACACACACACACAGACTAGTTCTAGAGCTAACGGAAATGTCCTACGAAGAAAGGTTAAGGGAAATCAGCCTGACGACACTGGAGGACAGAAGGATTAGGGGAGACATGATAACGACATACAAAATACTGCGAGGAATTGACAAGGTGGACAGAGACAGGATGTTCAAGAGATGGGACACAGAAACAAGGGGTCACAATTGGAAGTTGAAGACTCAGATGAGTCAAAGGGATGTTAGAAAGTATTCAGTCATAGAGTTGTCAGGAAGTGGAATACTCTGGCAGGTGATGTAGTGGAGGCAGGAACCAAACATAGTTTTAAGACGAGGTTTGATAAAGCTCATGGAGCAGGGAGAGGACCTAGTAGCGATTAGTGAAAAGGCGGGACCAAGAGCTACGACTCGACCCCTGCAACCACAAAAAGGTGAGTACTTCTAGGTGTTTGTACACTGATAAATAATTTTATCTTCTGTTTAAGGGATTGAAGTATTCCTATTGTTGGACAGGTTACGTGCAGTCGTGTAGCCGATAGGCTTAAAACCCCATATGCCAAAATTTTCTCTTTCTCGGCTGGGACTTCGTAATGGTTTCGAACTGACCGAAACATCGTCGACTGCTTCGTCTCCAAAGCATGTGTTATGTGTGAACTATAATAATGCTCTTCCCTCTGTTAGTTCAAGTATATTACCCATAACCTTCTGTTTATCTGGATCTAAATCATCTGAAACATTCACGTCTGATAAAACTCGAATATAACCCATTGCCATTGTCAGAAGTTGAAAAAAAAAATCTTAGGAGGGCAAAACGAACTCTCAGTTGATAAAATATTTAACGGAACTTTAACTCTTTAACTAGTAGAGCCCTGGGAAGGAAGACGACAGGGAGAAAAAAAAGAAAGCGAGAAGGAGACAGAGTAAATACTAGGAATAACGAGGCAGCGTTCGTACATAAGGAAAAGTTGCATTATAAAATAGAACCTGCAAATACAGGGACACAAAGCTGAACACATACATGTTTTGTGCGACAACCTACGAGACACAAAATTATGTTTGCACTCTGCACCAATGTTGGTGCAGGTTATTGGTGAGTGAGGGAGAGTGTGGGGAGGGGCGGGTGAATGGGAGGAGGAAGGAGAGATGGAGGGAGGGAGGTAGGTAGAAAGATAGGGAGAAAGACTTTACTTGAGGATGGACAGCAGAAGAAATGGAAGTCCACACAGAGGCTGCATGCTGAGAAAAGTTATCTCCGTCTGTTTAGATCAAGAACTGTCGTGTTTATCTAGGTGTATTATTGTATGAGAGAGAGAGAGAGAGAGAGAGAGACGTCGTACTACCATCAGGGTGTTACAAAGAGATCAGGTTATCTTCCGGGGTGAGCAAAGCGGATGAGGTACGTTTACAAGGTTCATCTCCAGCCTCCTCACGTCTGGGCCCTGACGCGCTCTGGCTACTCTCATAAAGTGCGTGTGTGTGTGAGATCTTTCTCCCTCCCCTGTGTCTCAACACACACACACACACACACACACACACACACACACACACACACACACACACACAGAAACAGGAATATTCAAAGCTGAATGGGAAGTTAATAAATTTTTACTCCTAGATACATTAGCAATCAATAATATAATCAGCAGCTGCCTTACGTATGTCACTATGCCACTCAAGTCAAGGGAAACACATAGTCAAACCTCTTTCTTAAGAGACCTGAGGACCTATGGGACAAATAAACTATATAAAACCTGGGTATCTTTATTTGAAGACGTTTCGCCAGCAAGTGTCTTGGACTTAAATAAAGACACCCAGGTGTTGCATACGTGTCAGATAAAGAAACCCAGGTGTTGCATACGTGTCAAATAAAAACAACCAGGTGTTGCATACGTGTCAAATAAAGAAACCCAGGTGTTCATACGTGTCAAATAAAAAAGAACAGGTGTTGCATACGTGTCCAATTCTTCATCTCGTCTGCACTCGATCAAGAAAATTACACTTATTAATAATCAATATTGTAGGAATTCCCAGAATAGTTTACCTTAGATTTTCTTTAGCCAATCCAATAAAAAGAAAACAAGAAAAATCCTTTAACTCTATGTTAGAAATCCCTTTTCAAAAAGAAGACGAAAACATCTCAGTTGCTCTCAGATATGAAACTGACTATCTGAGAGAAGCTGACTGATGTCTCCAAGCTTCCTTATTCTGAGTAAACTTCCCCTCATTCCTCCTGCTGCTTCTCTTACAACATTGCATAGCTCCTGATGACGCTCGGAGGGTGTGAAAGTACTTGAGCTGAAGATTTGCATTCCCCGTGGCTTGTATATATATATATATATATATATATATATATATATATATATATATATATATATATATATATATATATATATTCTTTCTTTCAACACGTCGGCCGCTTCCCACCGAGGCAAGGTGCCCTAAATGGAAAAACGATAGTTTCTCCTTTTACATTTAGTAATATATACAGGAGAAGGGGTTACTAGCCCCTTGCTCCGGCATTTTAGTCGTCTCTTACGACACGCATGGTTTACGGAGGAAGAATTCTGTTCCACTTCTCCATGGAGATAAGAGGAAATAAGAACAAGAACTAGTAAGAAAATAGAAGAAAACCCAGAGGGGTGTATATATATATATATATATATATATATATATATATATATATATATATATATATATATATATATATATATATATATATATATATATATATATGCTTGTACATGAATGTGTAGTGTGACCTAAGCGTAAGTAGAAGTAACAAGACATACCTGAAATCTTGCAGAAAAAAGACACCAGCAATCCTACCATCATGTAAAACAATTACAGGCTTTCGTTTTACACTCACTTGGCAGGACAGTAGTACCTCCCTGGGCGGTTGCTGTCTACCATATATATATATATATATATATATATATATATATAATCTCTAACCCTATCATGACCAAAGAAATATTACCCACTTACAATGATCAAAAAGGTCTAGCAGTATTAGAGAAAAAAGAGCATCTTCATATATTTTCTTAATTAAGAGAACTTGGAGAGACAAGCTCATACATCTTTGTTGATAACAAGCCAAGGAGACGTAGCGCCGGGAGAGAAACCGCTGAGTTAATTGAAAATCTCCTCAAGATTTGAGAGAAGCTGAGAGAGAGACTTATTGTGTGTATGTGTGTGTATGTGTGTGTGTGTGTGTGTATGTGTGTGTGTGTGTGTGTGTGTGTGTATGTGTGTGTGTGTGTGTGTGTGTGTGTGTGTGTGTTTGTGATTTACTCTGACTCCTTTATCCTGAGAGGTTGATTAGCTGCTCCTGTAAGGAACGTAAGCCAGGTCTTGTACGGGAAGCCAGGTCACGTAAACCACGTCAGTAAAGCCTATTCATCCAAGTTCGGCCAATGAAGTCCAAGGCACAGCGAAGCAGGACCTGTTAAACTTGACTGACCAAAGCCGTGTGTGGTTAAGGGAAGATCACAAGGTATTCAGGTCAATGGGAAATCAGGTCTTAAGAAGCCAGATTACTAGAAGCCAGGTTTTAATAAGTCACATTGCTGGAAGCAAGGGCTTAAGAAGTCAAAGGAAGTAGGTCACAAACCTGCTCACATAAAAATAAGTCTTATGACCCGGAGGTCTCAGGAAAACAGGTCCTGAGAGGGTAAATTAAAAAAAAATAATGATTTTTTTTAATGATGATTTTTTTTTAGAAAACTAGATCTCTAGATCTCTAGTCAGGTCACAGCAAGCCAGGTCACAACAAGCCAGGTCACAGTAAGTCAGGTCACAGTAAGCCAGGTCACTGCAAGCCAGGTCACTGCAAGCCAGGTCGCAGCAAACCAGGTCACAGCAAGCCAGGTCACTGCAAGCCAGGTCACTGCAAGCCAGGTCACTGCAAGCCAGGTCACTGCAAGCCAGGTCACTGCAAGTCAGGTCTCCACATCACCGCGTTCCTTGCAGACTAAAGGCAACAAAACTTTCTGCCGTAGTGAGTTATTAGTGAGGAACTTGGTAAGGAGTTTCTGACAGAGTCTGCTTTGTGGCTGGGAAAAGTGGCTTGTCCCTTACAGTGCCCCGACCACCCTCACAGTGCCCGACCATTACAGTGCCCGACCATTACAGTGCCCCGACTCTTACAGTGCCCCGACCCTTACAGTGTCGTGACCTCTTACAGTGGTCCTAGTCTTACAGAGCTTAATACATCAGTACCCCTTATAGCACTCCGTCTCTCACAGTACCCCACTGGTGTTGCAGCTGGTGCTGCAGCTGGTGGCTACACCTGGTGCTAGGAATGAAAGAAGCTTTGCCCTTGTAATGAAAAAAGCTAAACAGACTTTAAAATTCATTTAATATCTGTGAGAAAATTCAGCTTCAATTCTGTGTTTATATCTTTAAACCTTCTAATCTCCTGCCGAATTGTCGCCTTAAATTCTTGTCCCCCAGCTAACTTTTGTAGCTTTGAAGCTGACGATCAGATTTCAGCTTTGGCATCAGCTATTGAAGAAAGTATTTTTCACTTAACTTTTAATTTGTGTGTGTGTGTGTGTATGTGTGTGTGTGTATCTGTGTGTGTGTGTGTGTGTGTGTGTGTGTGTGTAAGGCGTAGAATTAAGGAGAATATGACTGAAACATATTAATGGAATATCGGAATATAGTTCCGAAAATATCTAGACAGGATTCGCATCAGTGGATTCATATTGGATAAATTTATATTTAAAAAGGATATAGGAAAGCTCTGGGTAGGCAATAGAGTTGTGGATGAGTGGAACAAACTCCCGAGTACCGTCACTGAAGCTTAAACCTTGAGTAGCTTTAAACATAAATAGGAAAGAAACATATCTGGGAGTGGCTGGTTGTGAGTTAGACCTACCTAACATGGGCCAGTAGACCTGCAGTGCTCCATAATTTCTAATAATTTTATCACAGCCAAAAACTTCCCTTAAATTTAAATCCTTACCTACAAAAACTACCCACAAGAATTACCCACAAGAATTACCCACAAGCATTACCCACAAGCACTATCCACAAGTTCCACACACATAGCTCCAATTCACAGGTCTACCCACAGCTCCATTCACAGCTCCAGCCACAGCTCAAAGCCCTGACCCACGGCTCTGCAGACAAATCAGTCACAACCTCCACAGCGTCCTAACTGGAATATTCAATTAGAGAGGCATTGAGAGAGGAGATCTGGCATTAAATGTAATCACAGGCCAGACCCTCCAAGGGTGAGAGGGAGAAAAGACTCTCGTCTCGTGACAATGTCCTCATTCTGGCTTCAGAGTTTTGAAGGAAGTATCATAAAGAGAGGGCGGTGGAGAGGTATGTGAGATGGTTAATGATGGGGCAGGGTTGTATGTGAGGTGGATTGGTTGTTTGTGAGGTGGAGGGGTTGTTTGTGAGGTGGAGGGGTTGTTTGTGAGGTAGAGGGGTTGTTTGTGAGGTGGAGGGGTTGTTTGTGAGGTGGAGGGGTTGTTTGTGAGGTGGAGGGGTTGTTTGTGAGGTGGAGGGGTTGTTTGTGAGGTGGAGGGGTTGTTTGTGAGGTGGAGGGGTTGTTTGTGAGGTGGAGGGGTTGTTAGTGAGGTGTAACTATTGTTTGTGAGGTGATAGAAGGGGTATTCGTGAGGTGATGGAGGTTGTTTGCGAGGGATGGATGTGCTTTGTTATTGAATGGAAGTTTTTTTGAGGAATGGGAGCAGTGTCTTTGGAAATGGGAGTAGCTATGTGGATTTGGAAACAGTTCCTGGCCAGGTTTTCTGATAATAGAATTCTTGCGTTCGAGGGAAAGAAGCTGTATGTGTGTGTGTGTGTGTGTGTGTGTGTGTGTGTGTGTGTGTGTGTGCTTGTGATGCGCGTTTGCATGTATTAAAAAAAACTGAATATAAATTCTTGAACACAAAGAATTTCCATAATGTATTTGCAAGGTATTAAAAATTAAAATCCAGAATGTGTCTGACTTATCTGAAAAAAACATCAGAGGAAGTATATAATATTTTGAAAAAAATTACGCTACATATCGACAACTGTCAATATATATATATATATATATATATATATATATATATATATATATATATATATATATATTTACATATTTATATATATAATTTATATATAAAATGAGAGATATAAAATCTTTGTATATATAATGACAGATATACACAGCTCTATGTATATGTACCTAGAGATATGCATTTCCCGATGTATATACTCTGAGAAATACATTGATTATCGTTGTATATACACTGACAGAAGTATCTCGGCGTATAAGTTGAAAGATAAACAATTCTTTTCGTATATACACCGAAAAATATACACTTCTCAGTGTACATACTCTGAGAGGCATGGACATCTCGGTGTATATACCCACCATGTTTGTATTATTCACCTGCACTAACGTCCACTGGTTGGATACAGAAGTACAATAAAGCATTGAGGGGGAAAAATTATTCATTTGAGCAATTTGGCTACAGATTAGCAAAGTTTTGTTTATCAAATGTGCTGATTTTTTTCCTATAGAGTTACTGAAATTATTAAATAAAAAGATAGAGGGAAATGGTGAAGTGGATTAATGTAGATGGAAAAAGTGTTTATTTGGAATATTTAAATGGAATTTGATAGAGTTTTCTTATGGAATGATAGAGAGTTGAAGATGACATCTAGATAATGTGGTGTTGCAGGAGTCGAAAAATTATTGGTGTTTATTTAGTGTGAAAGCGAGAGGGAAAATATGAGGGAATTTGAGTGAATTTGAGGGGGAGGAAATCTACCCTTGAAGGGTAGATTTCAATCATGAATGGGGAAAAATATACAGGAAATTTTTATGATATAATCAATAGAAAGTATAAAGGAATATAATTTTGAAAAAAATCGATGGCCATGAAACCACCAGAAAACATTACTTCGGAAAAAAATTCTGTATGATATAGAGATACAGTGTAAATAGTAGACCAAGGCATGAAAATGTGTTATAACCTCCGGGTCTACCTACCTGGAGCCTACCTGGAGGGCATTCCGGGTGTCAACGCCCCCGCGGCCCGGTCCATTACCAGGCCTCCTATCTATCTAAAAGCCATATGGAATTAGCACCTATTAATTTAAAAATAATAATAATAATAATAACAATTCACAACTAACCCACAACTTCGAGGCTGTTCCATTAACCAATTAAACAGTTTAGAGAAGAAAATTTATTCGAAGAATTGTCCATATATATATATATATATATATATATATATATATATATATATATATATATATATATATATATATATATATATATATATATATATATATATTAATATTTAAGTTATACTTTCCGAAATCCTTACTTGATACATATGCCAATATATTAGAATCCGCAAAGGTTTTCTGAAAATACTGAACGATATGTCATAAGCCGAGGACAACTAGAGCGACTGCAATAGCCACAAATCATGATATATTTGCATATAAACTCGATTCTGCTCTATATAAACTCGAAGTTCATCTATATAAATACTCCCGGCAGCTTATTCTTCCAGTCCGAGATTTCAGTATTTTTTTTTTTTTGCTTTCTCTTGATTTGTAATTATGGTAATGAGGTTTTCGGTAATAGATATGATAATGGTTTTAATTGGGAGTGTGTGTGGGGCGAGGAATGATTGGATCTGCCGTAAACTGATATACTTTTAATTTGGTTGCTCAAGGGATGGAAAGAGAGAGCGAGTGTGTACTCACCTATTTGTACTCGCCTATTTGTGGTTGCAGAGGTCGATTCATAGCTCCTGGCCCCGCCTCTTCACTGATTGCTACTAGGTCCTCTCTCTCCCTGCTCCATGAGCTTTATCAAACCTCGTCTTAAAACTATGTATGGTTCCTGCCTCCACTACGTCGCTTGTGTGTGTGTGTGTGTGTGTGTGTGTGTGTGTGCGTGTGCGCGCGAGTGTGTTTGTGCATAGCGTGCAGTTGGGCACTCACTCTGTATTCAACGCACACATTGCAAAAATATAATCCTGCAGGTTATGATAGCCAGCAGTAAATACGGTAGCCAGAGCCACCTAACAGTAATATACTACTACCCTGGCTGCTTTGTTTGACTATTGAGTGCTGTGGCTTTCGGACCTTCCAGGGAAGGGTTAACTGGCTTGTACAGTTACCTCTTTTATGGAAGGAGCGATCAGAACAGACCCTTTCGAGCCGGCAGCTGGCTCACGTTATCTCAGCTGCCTCTCTTGCTTCCTTAAGTGTGTTCACTGCTTTGATTGAGCACTCGCTTTGATTACTTTGATCTTTGTTTATACATGGTCTGGCTTGTGTTTGACGAATTCTACATAATATTTACAAATGAACCTATTATTTGGTAACGAAATACAATTGCTCTAAAATTTCTTACTGCATCTGCATTTTTTTCTAGTTTCCTTATGGCATTTACTAGCCATGGTTACAGTATATCATGGTGCTATTTACCTGCTACGAAAGTACATAATGAAAAAGACAGTTGCAACAAGTGTGTCTTTTTCATAAAGACGAATTACCAACAAGTGACTTTTTTTTAAATTCAATACGGAGATTACATCTTGGAGAGTCAGCAATGATAGAAAGTCTTCAGGCCTTTATTAGCCTTGATCAGTCTAATCAAGGCTAAGGGACTGATCCCCTATGAAGCCTGAGACACTGATAACCTCGTCAACTATTGTTTCCAGTAAACAATGTGGCTTGAAAAAAGCCACTGGTAGGCGAAATATCTATACAATAAAGATTCACAGGTGTTGTATATGCGTCTTATTACCTTGTAGATGTTGTATGTCTCTAATGCAATGAAAAGTAGGTGAATTCTTGGAAGTCAACCAATCCCGAGTAAAGCATCACCCAGATGAGATTTCCGATTCCACATTATTACTATTATTATTATTATTATTATTATTATTATTATTATTATTATTATTAATTATTATTATTATTATTATTATTATTACTACTACTACTACTACCGTTTCTGCTGATTCTACTACTAAAATTAATTAATAATAATAATTGTAATAATAATAGGAACAATACTACTACTGCATCTATGACTACTATTACTGCTACTACTACTACTACTACTACTACTACTAATAATAATCATAGCAACAACAATAATAATACTACTACTAATAATAAAACTCTTCCATAAGAGGGTAATTACCTCCATTAGTCTACTAAAACTTGTTGTTCAGAACGAACACCAATCGTCCACTCACCAGTTGAAAATAAATTTAATATGAAACACCAGAACACAGCTCTCTCTCTCTCTCTCTCTCTCTCTCTCTCTCTCCAGTAATTATCAGAGAATAAAGCCTCACGCTTTTTTCCCCTCTCATAATATTATCAACGGCAGGAATAATTAATATTCTCATTTATAAACCCGGGGGAATATGTGGATAATAATTTTTTTTGTATGGAAAAAACACCAAAAGGATCAACACCAGAATGATCAAAATGATCTCTAAATCATGACACACCAGTACAATATCATATATATATATATATATATATATATATATATATATATATATATATATATATATATATATATATATATATATATATATATATATATATATATATATATATTGGGAAGAAAATTCCTTATCGCTTCCACGAGTTAGAATTTTTGAGAGAGCGGATCCATACCGGTAAAAGTATCCTGTATCCGGCGTGGGTAAAAAGTACTCGTATGTCATCAGGAGAAAATGCCTGAGAGAGCTAGAGGATTAAAGTGGATAAGCCAGCAGCAGCAGCAGCAGCAACAGCAGGAGCAGCAGCAGGAGCAGCAGCAGGAGCAGCAGCAGGAGCAGCAGCAGAACCTGTGTAGCTGTCTAGTGTTCGACTTGGGACACTCATTAGAAAGTTTATATGTTTACGTTAGCAAAACTCGTTCGGATTTCCTTGATATTCACCGTCACGACCACAACCACCATCCCTGCCGCTACGACCGCTATTACGACCACAGCTGCTACGACTACCGCGACCATTACTACCACCGCCAGCTTCCCCTACCACCACTACCACAATCACGCCGGGAGGTGACTGACACTTCAGGTGGTCATGACATGTGTATGGGAACCGTTCCTCATCATGTCAGGGGAGGTAAGGCAGAAACAGGGACAATGGCTGGCTTTCTGGGTGGCTTGTTGTCGGTTTACTGGCTGGCTTTCCGGTCGGCTGGCTGCATTTATAAGTGGCTTGCTGGGTGAGTGGGTCAACATACATTATATTTTACATTACTATTATTATTATTATTATTTCTGCAACAACTACTACTGCTTTAACTATTACAACGACTATTACTGCTACTACTACTACTACTGCTACTACTACTGCTACTACTACTACTACTGCTACTACTACTACTGCTGCTACTACTACTACTAATAATAATTAATAATAAAATAAAATAAAATAATTAATAATAATAATACTAAAAAAAAAAAAAAAAATAATAATAATAATAATAATAATAATAATAATAATAATAATAATAATAATAAAAACAACAACAATATTAATGTAGAAGAAGAAATAGGAAAATATGCTAAAATACAAGGAAAATAAAAACTAGAATGATATTAAGTAAAATATTGATACTCCGCCTCACACGTCCTTTCTAAAAATACAAAAATGTTCTTTCCCTGAATTCTCGATATAAAGTGAAGGGCAGATCAATACCCCAGCTGACAGTAAACATGCCAGCGGAAGTTGTGGCATCAAGGGAGAGTAGTAATATATATATATATATATATATATATATATATATATATATAATATAGATATAATATATATATATATATATATAGATAAGATATAAAAGAGAGAGAGAGAGAGAGAGAGAGAGAGAGAGAGAGAGAGAGAGAGAGAAGAGAGAGAGAGAGAGAGAGAAAGAGAGAGAGAGAGAATTACTGTCAAGCACTCGCAGGGTAGAGGTATCAAGCTATCACTCCTCCAATCATAATCGGAGTAACAGTACTCTTTCAAGTGTACTCTTTTAATGATACTCTTTTAAGAGTGCTCTTGTAAAAGAATTCTTTTATTACTACCTTTTTAAAGAGTAGTCATGCTATTTTCATAGTGCCCTTACTCGTACTATTTAAATAGTATTCTTCTCAGAGTTCTCCTTTCATAGCACTCTTCCGACAACGCCTTCATTGGTACTCTTCTGGCAGTACTCTCTTGACAAGAAAAAAAACAAAAAACACCGAGGGGTTCCCCAGCCCACATGAAAACCAACCGAGGTCCCGCGAAACCTCAAAACGAAGACCCGCATTCACTTTTTTATTCCCTGCCCATCAGAGTAGTAGTCAGTGGAGGGAATACTGCGTGCGAGGCAACACTGGAGTTCTTCCCTTGTGAGTGGTGATAAGATTTTCTTGTCTCAGTAGTACCTGCTGGGCTCAGCACTGTGTTTAGGAAGGTTTGGGCGCAGCTTCTTGTGTTTACTCATCCAGCTCAAGAGGAGGTGTCTCTTTGAGAGACGGGAGAGACTGACATCATCATCAGAGGGCCAGTATATATATCCATGTATATATATATACTGGCCCTCTTATATATACAAAAAAGTAGTGGGCTTTTGAACATATCCCTGTGGGATGTGTACTCACCTTGTTGTACTCACCTAGTTGGGGTTGCAGGGGTCGAGTCATAGCTCCTGGCCCCGCCTCTTCACTGGCCGCTACTGGGTCACTCTCCCTGCGCCATGAGCTTTATCATACCTCTTCTTAAAGCTATGTATGGAACCTGCCTCCACTACATCGCTTCTCAAACTATTCCAATTCCTGACCACTCTGTGACTGAAGAAATACTTCCTAATATCCCTGTGATTCATCTGAGTCTTCAACTTCCAACTGTGTCCCCTTGTTGCTGTGTCCTATCTCTGGAACATGTCTCTGTCCACCTTGTCAATTCCTCTCAGCATTTTATATGTCGTTATCATGTCCCACCTATCTCTCCTGTCCTCCAGTGTCGTCAGGTCAAGACTAGTCCTCCGGGACTAGTCTTGTTGCAAACCTTTGCACTTTCTCTTGCTTCTTTACTTTTTGGCTAGGTGTGGGTTCCAAACTGGTGCTGCATACTCCAGTATGGGCCTAACGTACACAGTGTACAGGGTCCTGAATGATTCCTTATTAAGATTTCGGAATGCTGTTCTTAGGTTAGCTAGGCGCCATATGCTGCAGCAGTTATTTAGTTGATGTGCGCCTCAGATGTGCCTGGTGTTATACTCACCCCAAGATCTTTTTCCTTGATTGAGGTGTGTAGTCTCTGGCCCCCTAGACTGTACTCCGTCTGCGGTCTTCTTTGCCCTTCCCCAATCTTCATGACTTTGCACTTGGTGGGGTTGAACTTCAGGAGCCAATTGCTGGACCAGTGTGAGTGTGTACTCAACCATTTGTGGTTGCAGGGGTCGAGACTCAGCTCCTGGCCCCCGCCTTTTCACTGATCGCTACTGGGTCTCTCCCTGCTCCACGAGCTATATCATACCTCGTCTTAAAGCTATGTATGGTTCCTGCCTCCACTACATCACTTGCTAGACTATTCCACTTCCTGACTACTCTACGACTGAAGAAATACTTCCTAACATCCCATGTGTGTGTGTGTGTGTGTGTGTGTGTGTGTGTGTGTGTGTGTGTACGTGTGAGCTTGTTTGCAAGACGCTGGATAATACCGTGTAAATTCTGATGTAATTAAGGCGTAAATCAGCTGGTAATTAAACAGCACAACAACGGGTAATTAAGATTATCAGGTGTGAATTACGGGGTGATTAAAGCCGCTAGGAGCAGCTCACTAAGTAGAAAAGGTGTCGGGTGTTACTCATTAGGGCTATTAAGGTTCCACCAGGAAAATTTACACCGTAGTTAAGGTTCCCAGGTACGAACTAATAACTTTTAAGGTGGCAGGTGTTAATGACCGCCATAGGCGTCGTAAGTGACCTTTAATTAGTGGAAATATAGGCTGATGAGTTACGTTAGGTCTTATTGTTTGTTGGTGTTGTTAGGTCTTATTGTTTATTATAATTATTATTATTATTCTTTATTATAATTATTATTATTTATTAATTATTATTATTATTATTATTATTATTATTATTATTATTATTATTATTATTATTATTATTATTATTATTATTTGCTGTTATTGTTTCTCTTATTACTTCTTCTACTTCTTATTGCTGGTGGAATAGGCATTTCCAATAATCTACGCAATATATTCACCTTCAAAAACAAGAATCGTAAGCACCTTCACCTTAGCTAACCTGACCGTAACATGCGATCCAATGATGTTGTTTAGCGAGAGAAAAAACTCCACGGTCTATAAAAAGCGTATCCAATAGGCTAGCGTAACCCTGTACGAGTGAGGCGCTCACCTTACCTTCTCTTATCAACGTTTTTGTATTGCCTCGGAGATCGCAACACAGGAAGACCAAAGCTGGAAGTATTTCCAATGGCAGGAGAGCCTCTGTCAACAAGTTTTCCAAGTGAATGCTCTTGTATTTGTGATTCCCAGAGACCTTTAAGCTTTTCAAAACTCCATTAACTGACGGGGGGACCAAAACTTCAGAGAGGTTCTTTGGCTTCGAGCGACAATGCTGATGCAGCAGCTGGTGGTGCTGCTAGTGGTGGTGGTAGTGCAGCTGGTGCTGCTGGTGCTACTGTTGCATTTGTTGCTGTTACTGTTGTTGCTTCTGCTATTGTTCTTGTTGCTACCGTTCCTCCTCCTCCTGTTGCTTACCCTAGTGCTGCTCCTGCTTCAACAGCTACAGCTGCTGATGTTACTTGCACTGCTCCTGTTGCAGTTGCTGCTGCAACTGCTGGCGCTGCTATTGCTGCTACTGCTCCTGGATTGTATAAATGTTGGCTTGGTTAAGCTCCTGTTTCATCGGGTGTTCTTGTGTTCCTTTTCCGTCACTCTTATTCACTCTAAGAAGTGATGGAGGCTCGATACTCCGTCCACAGGTCGTGGCCGGGTCTCTGGTCACTCAGGCTGTTGGTGGTGGCACTACAAAGGAGATGTGGCCAGAGGCAATGGCGAAACGTCTATAAATAAAGATACGCAGATTAGTTAGGTTAGTAAGCTTTGTCAGGAAACAAGAAAGGTGTTTCCTGACGCTGGTCTTAGCCATATGATTGCCCCGCAGCTGGGGCTTTTGGTCATCTGACCGAAGCCTTCCGCTGGCTTACCGGTCCACACCTCTAAAAAAAATAAGGTTTCATTAATATTAGAGACCCAGATGTTGCACAAGTGTTCAATTTTTCATCATTTCTTGAACCTTAGGGAAGGAAAAAAAACACCTTTGGCCTTCAGAGGTGCAGGTGATGTGTCAGCCACACTAGCATCAGGTGATATCTCAGTGCCAGTGCCTCAAGATGGAAGCATTAGTCAAGATGTGCCAGAGTGGCAGATGCAGCAGATGCTGTGTATGATTCAGGAACGCCTCACCATCACCCGGAATTAGAATTTTGGATAGTGGGGCACTGGTAAAAAAAAATCTCTCATTCTCTCACTTGTGATTTTTTTTCAGTATTTCAGGATGGAGCGAAACGTCGCCACAATGCGGGTTGACTCACGAAAGCGTGACAACTCTACTCACACGGCAAGCGAGTCGAGGTTTCACGACTCACTTGGGGTGAGTTCAAGCCCCACCCGTACCGTGGTTTAATTGTGGGCTGCTCGTGAATTGTTCCAGCCACGGAATTGTGGTTTTTATTCTCAAGTTGAAGAATATGACAGATGTGTAACACCTGGGTGTCTTTATTGAAGAAACACTGTCTTGCACAGCAGACTTTATTAATCTCACGCAGAGGCCTGAAGTGACAGTAAGGAGGAAATAAAGCAGAGTTCCCATCAGTTTTTCTCCAGTAAAGTCACCCAGGTGGAGATAAATGGCATAAAATAACCGGCACGTTGGAAAAAAATAAAATGCAGTATAATGCTATCCTTTATTGACTACGTTTCACCCACACAGTGGGTTTTATTAACCCACAAACAGATCAATAAAGCCAGTAAAGGATCGCATTGTACTGGATTTGTGTTTATTTTTCCAAAGTTACCCAGGTATTGCATGTTATTGTGTACCACTCGTGTAATGATAGCCTCGTCGCAGAGTTGTCTGCGATCGACACTTTAATTTTTGACTCAATCAATGCTTCCCAAATTCTGATCGGATTCCGTCGAGTCGCTGTCCAAAGGCATTTCCACATGCCCTCCAAATGTATACACCTGTCTTCAACACGGTTGTTTTGAGTTTCTGTCTCCAAGTGGGGATATTACTGAGCATTCCAGGTAACATTTATTATGGTAATAATTACGATTTCCCTCATTTATATGATGACTGCAGCTCTTTGATGAGAGTGGCACAAGAGGAAAGTTATACTGCAGCTACGAGGAGCATTTTCTGAGCCCCGGGGAGTATGCTCAACAAAAGTGCGATAACTGCGTCAGTTCTCTTTGATCAATTGTCAGCAGCATTAGTAGTGGAGGCTGGAAGAGAGATAGTCCACTTGACTAGTGGAGGATGGAAGGTACATAGTCCACTTGACTAGTGGAGGATGGAAGGTAAATAGTCCACTTGACTAGTGGAGGATGGAAGGTACATAGTCCACTTGACTAGTGGAGGATGGAAGGTATATAGTCCACTTGACTAGTGGAGGATGGAAGGTACATAGTCCACTTGACTAGTGGAGGATGGAAGGGTCACAGTCATCACTCTTGACTAGTGGAGGACGGAAGGGTCACAGTCATCACACTTGACTAGTGGAGGATGGAAGGGTCACAGTCATCACACTTGACTAGTGGAGGACGGAAGGGTCACAGTCATCACACTTGACTAGTGGAGGACGGAAGGGTCACAGTCATCACACTTGACTAGTGGAGGACGGAAGGGTCACAGTCATCACACTTGACTAGTGGAGGATGGAAGGGTCACAGTCATCACTCTTGACTAGTGGAGGATGGAAGGGTCACAGTCATCACACTTGACTAGTGGAGGATGGAAGGGTCACAGTCATCACACTTGACTAGTGGAGGATGGAAGGGTCACAGTCATCACACTTGACTAGTGGAGGACGGGTCACAGTCATCACACCTGACTAGTGGAGGATGAAAGGGTCACAGTCATCACACTTGACTAGTGGAGGACGGAAGTGTCACAGTCATCACACTTGACTAGTGGAGGATGGAAGGGTCACAGTCATCACTCTTGACTAGTGGAGGATGGAAGGGTCACAGTCATCACACTTGACTAGTGGAGGATGGAAGGGTCACAGTCATCACACTTGACTAGTGGAGGACGGAAGGGTCACAGTCATCACACTTGACTAGTGGATGATGGAAGGGTCACAGTCATCACACTTGACTAGTGGAGGATGGAAGGGTCACAGTCATCACTCTTGACTAGTGGAGGACGGAAGGGTCACAGTCATTACACCTGACTAGTGGAGGATGGAAGGGTCACAGTCATCACACTTGACTAGTGGAGGACGGAAGGGTCACAGTCATCACACTTGACTAGTGGAGGATGGAAGGGTCGCAGTCATCACTCTTGACTAGTGGAGGATGGAAGGGTCACAGTCATCACACTTGACTAGTGGAGGATGGAAGGGTCACAGTCATCACACTTGACTAGTGGAGGACGGAAGGGTCACAGTCATCACACTTGACTAGTGGAGGATGGAAGGGTCACAGTCATTACACGAGACGAATGAATTACTCACTAAATGGTTATAACTATGACCATAATTTTTAAAGGGGTGGACCGGTAAGCCAGCGGAAGGCCTCAGTCAAATGACCGAAAGCTCAAACTATGGGTCATCATCATGACTAAGACCCGCGTCAGGAAACACTTGTCCTGTTTCCTGATGAACCTTACCTAACCTTACCTAACCTAACCTAACCTTACCTAACCTAACCTAACCTAACCTAACCTAACCTAACCTAACCTAACCTAACCTAACCTAACCTAACCGAGACGAGCAAAAACGAAATGACATAAATATGTTGCTGACAATCGTGTCAATATGATTCCACGAGTCATTCATAAAACCTTTGAAGGGACTTGAATTAGAGCATTTAAAAACTTTGCATTGTGGTCACAGTGGTGGGCTTTACTAACCTTCCTAGAGCATAGAAAAACACATAGTTGGGAGTATCTTATTAGACCAGCATGGTACAGCTGGTGACTCACTTGCCTGCTAGTTTTATGACTGGTTGTCATGGGTTCGAACACCCCCTCTTTCGCGAGAGTTCAACATCACACAAAGAAAATTAAAGAGTGTTCAATTGAAACAGATCACTGTGACAACGTTTCGCTCTGTGTAGGGCTTTGTCATGAACTGACAACTCTCTGTCATAAGCGAAACGTTGACTTAAGAGAAAAAAATTCTGAACGGGTATTTTCTCTTTCTCTCTCTGCCCGGTTAACGTATGGCATATTTTTTAGCATAGACGAGATTTTCAGCATTTAATCCAGCTTTTATCAAAGCATGTTTTTAAAAAGAGCATTTATTTCCAGCAAGAGAGTTAAAAAGACTATGCAAATGAATTATATCTCCACACGCGGACAAAATAATCTAAGATGAATGGGTAAGTCTCCTTCCACCTTCTGCTTACGGCGAATTAGCTGTAAATAGGTACTTGGGGTGTTAGGAGACTGTCATAGGTGGCTTCCTGGGGGAGGGACTGTTGTGTACCTCAGACGAGGTTGGACATTCAAATGATCTAACGACGTAAAATAGCTCGTAGCCTGTAGATAAAACAGTCTTAAAAGCAAGAACAGTTTGTAACTGCTGACTGTGGTGAACCACTCAAGGGGACAGTTGATTCTCAACTATCTAGTTTCTTCAGTAGCAGTTTACGAAGGTGGGAAATTTGTGTGGAGTAACAAGTTCGCGCTTCACTGCGTGGGTTAAAGCTACGAATAGTTTACGGTACAAGTTGGCGATCTAGACATATGTGGCACACTGATGTAGCTTTATGAGCGCAGCGTTTCTCCTGCGTGGCAGGCTCCATCAGTCGAATAGAGAGGTGATTACATTATCGGAGAAAGGGGAAGTGGGGAGATAAATTTGAGGTGATCAGTCCCACAGTCATGAAAAAGTGGTCACGTTCCTTTAAAATTACCTCACTAGTTCCACCATCTCCAGTACTGTAATCACCTCTGTGTTCGACTGAGGAAGTCTGCCGTGGAGGCCGAAAACACTTCTCCATTAACGATGCCCAGGTACTGGTGTGTCTTATTCATCAATTCCCTGGCACAGCTAGTTTACCAGCATCTGCGGTCCACGGGACAGGCTTTAAATGACACAGTCTCTCAATCGGCTGGAACCGGAGCGCACTACATTCAGAAACACATATCTAAATTTCAGCGCATTCGAATGTAATCTCTGCGGATGAACCTGTTGAGAATAATCCACAAAACTAATTTGCTGTTGCAAACAGGCAATACTATTCGTCATGTTGAGAGGATCAACATTAAGTTTTGTGTAACGATTGGTAGTATTGCTGGCAATAAATTAGACATTTACTGGGCCAATGTTTCGCCATCAGGGGCTCTTTTAAGCCAATGCAGACAGTACATGAGCACAATGAGAAAATATAGAGAAGGGTTGTAGTAGCAGAAGTAGCAGTAGTAGTAGTAGTAGTAGTAGTAGTAGTAGTAGTAGTAGTAGTAATAGTAGTAGTAGTAGTAGTAGTAGTAGTAGTAGTAGTAGTAGTAGTAGTAGTAGTAGTAGTAGTAGTAGTAGTAGTATATAAAATATGGAGTGATACCACAGGAAGTCTTACATTACGACGTCTCACTTAGGACTGTACTTTACCAAGTATCCCTTGGTATACCTGATATACTTGGCATACTCACCTGATTTATAATTGCTTAATGTTACAGGGATTAAATTCGTTTTAATACTATTTCCTCATGGTATCTAGTTAGACATAAATTCACCTAGTTACACTCACCTGGTTAGACAAACCTAGTTACACTCACCTACTACTGTCATGTTGGCTGAGCGTTGCGTGGTGTGGAAGGGTGGCCCCTCAGCTACTAGCTCACATCTGTACACGTCAGACGCGGCTAGAGTTACTCCTAGCACGTCTAGACGACGTCCCTCCCGTCCCTCTACCTGTGGGAGGGAGGAGCAGGTGTTAGTGAGGGAGGTGGTGTTAGCTGGTGTTGGCCAAGGAGGTATTAGTCAGGTTAGAGACGACTCACAATGTCAAAGGGAAAATCCCTGCTGAAGGCTTTCTGTTTGAGGGGCGAGGTGTTAGTTAGCGAGGTGTTAGTTAGAGAGAAGGTGTTGTCAGGGAGGAGGTGCTAGTCAAAGAAGTGTTAACAGTAGAGTTGTAGAGGTAGATGATCCTGCTGGAGCGTCCATCTACCTGTTGGGGAAGAAATGTTGGCCATTAGTAAGGCTCTTGTAAACTCACAGTCATGAGACAACCTCTTCACTTGTTCAACTGCTGGAGAGATGATGATGAACCAGTCTCACCACCATCATCACCAAACCCGGTCACCCGTCTCCAACACCACCACTCTCCCCCACCAACACTACCACATCCACCCACCAATGTTATCACATCTACCACTACACGCAACCATCAACATCACTCCCACCTCTAACACATAAACCACCTCCAACACCACCACATAAACCACCTCCAACACCTACACACACCGGTCCCAAATCTACTAGCATCTTCCTACCCAGCAAAGACCTCTTTAGCCATCGCATTAGAGGTAGCCTTCCCTTCCAAGGCTCAATCCTCATTATCCTCACTCATCCCATTTACCCTATATGACCCTTTTGTTTTAGCGCTTACACACGAATTTGAAAATAATAAACAGAGTCAAGAAAATTAGGACACTCATAATTTTCTGTTTTATATATATATATATATATATATATATATATATATATATATATATATATATATATATATATATATATATATATATATAATCTTATTCATATATTTGACCCTATTCAGGTACACTTCCCCATTTTTCCATTCGTCATGGAACTTCTGCCTCCCCATTACTCTGCCCGCTGGGGAGCCAAGGCTTCGTTCCCTAATGGTGAGTTTGAGAGCTCCTTGACACCCTCTGAGGGAGACACAGAGGGAAGACAACCTATTGAGGTGAAGGAAACCGAGAAAGTATGTGAAAAAAAACAGCGAAAGCATAAAGAAAATGGCGAAAGTGTAAAGAAAGTAGCAGCCTCAGTAATCCAATATTACCTTAGAAAATTTTTTTGAAAAGGCAGAAAGGCCGGACGGGCAAAACGTCGAATAAACTTTTATTTAAGGTTTAGATATAGAGTGGTACCCCTGATTTCGTACAGCTCCCAACTCAAACAATTATGTAAGTGCCATGCATAGGTTTGTTGATGTCTCATGTGTTAGTTGAAGGTGTTCAAATGGTGAATGAGTGATTTGAAGGATAAGTTAGGTTAAATGTTAATTTGGTTATGATGTATTTTTGTAAGTGCTTTTGTAAGTGTATTTTTGGGGGTCTGAAACGGACTAATCTAATATACATTCGTCCTTATGGGAACAAATTCGTTCGGTAATGGCGCTCGAACAGCCTTCTGGAACGAATTATTGACGAAATCCGGGGTACCACTGTATATACAAGTATTCTCGAGAGATTGTTTAGATCCTTATTTCACGACTTAGAATATTCTTAACTGGTGGTGAACAGGTGACATGCAGCCTTAACTAACGCCCCACTAACCACCCAACGCACTCATACGAAAGCAGGATGAGCGAAAGTAGACACGACTTATTATTTAGTGAGAACAACACGATGACCAGCGAAACAACTAAATGTTGAACAAAATAGACACTGAGAACATTCTTGACAAATTTATATTCTTGTGTAGGAGTCAGCTTTGTGGGGGGTCACTTAGTTCTCCCAGCTACGCCCAGCCTGATTTAAACTACATTATAGAAGAAATGGTATCAAAATCAATGGAAATTTCTATGGGTGTAGGCAGTTACATACATTTACTTAGACATACACATACGCCACGAGGCACAGGGATGTTAGGAAGTATTTCTTCAGCCATAGAGTTGTCAGGAAGTGGAACAATCTGGAGAGTGATGTAGCGGAAGCAGGATCCACACATAGCTTTAAGAAGAGGTACGATAAAGCATATGGAGCAGGGAGAGAGAGTGGACCTAGTAGCGATCCGTGAAGAAGCGGGGCCAGGAGCTATGCCTCGACCCCTGCAACCACAATTAGGTGAATTAGGTGATAACACATACACCCACACACACACCACAGGGGCCAGGAGCTATGACTCGACATACACACACACACACACACACACACACACACACACACACACACACACACACACACACACACACACACACAGACACACACACACACACACAGACACACACACACAAGACTAGTCCCAGAGCTAAGGGGATTGTCCTACGAAGAAAGGTTAAGGGAAATCGGCCTGACGACACTAGAGGACAGGAGGGTTAGGGGAGACATGATAACGACATATAAAATACTGCGAGGAATAGATAAGGTGGACAGAGACAAGATGTTCCAGAGAGGGGACACAGAAACAAGGGGTCACAATTGGAAGTTGAAGACTCCTATGAGTCAAAGGGATGTTAGGAAGTATTTCTTCAGTCATAGAGTTGTCAGGAAGTGGAATAGCTTGGAAAGCGACATAGTGGAGGCAGGAACCATACATAGTTTTAAGACTAGGTTTGATAAAGCTCATGGAGCAGGGAGAGAGAGGACCTAGTAGCAATCAGTGAAGAGGCGGGGCCAGGAGCTATGACTCGACCCCTGCAACCACAAATAGGTGAGTACAAATAGGTGAGTACACACACAACACACACACACACACACACACACACACACACACACACACACACACACACACACACACACACGCAGATCAGTGCTTTACAAAATTAATTAAAATTCCATACTTGCTTCGCATTTAAACTTTGGACACCACCAATTAAATTCTATTAAAAGCAATTATTAGTGTTGTCATATATACCAAATTACCAGAGCAAAAGAGGTCGTAAAAACAAGAACTGAGGGAAATCTAGAATTCTAGATATGTCCAAATCTTTTTTTTTGGGTGGTTGTACTTTAGATTTTTTTAACTGTTCGTTTTATCTCTAAAGGTTTATCTCTAAGTTATCTCTACGCAAGTTTATTTTATATCTAAGTTAATTATCTTGAAGTTAGGGTTCAGTAAGATTTGCTTCCTCTAAGTTAAGGTTCAGTAAGACTTATTTCCTCTAAGTAAGAGTTTAATAAGACCTTTTTTAAGGTTCAGTAAGACTTATTTCCTCTAAGAGTTCAGTAAGACTTTTATTCCCCTAAGAATTCAGTTTCCGTTAAGTTAGCGCCCAATAAAACTTATTCCCTCAAAGTTAAGACCAGTAAGACTTGATTATCTCTAAGTTAGGGTCTTGGAAGACTCGTGTATCTCTAACGTTGGGTCTTGACTGTGACTAATTCATTTATAATCTAAAACGTCTGGGTGAGCGAAACGTGCTCGTCAAATGAAGAAACTATACACATTGGGACAAAGTCCTCCCCTTGACGTAGAGCTTTATTCCACTTCACGCAAAACGAAACGTTGCCTCAGATTTAAAGCGTGTTCCGAAACGTGCTAGCAGTACGCCATTTGCAACCAGAATAAATAAACATAAGCAACACTTCTATGAAGCATCGAATAAATTTTAAATGTGTTTATTTTAGTTTTTTCGATATACCGTACAAGTGTCCCATTGTTTTTTGGATTTGACCAATGTGATAAGGGTTTTATTTTTCTTATGGAGGTTTGACTGTAAGTTTATTCAGATATAAGTACACATAAATACAGTCACATAAATTATCATACATTGCAGTATATGTGTAGATTACCTTGGATAACCCAGAAAATTTAGACAATGTAGATTAGAGATTGTATCTCTCATCCACTTATTGTGTGGAGTATCGATTGTATCCTATATCAAAATGAAGGTTAGCATAAAAAAAATCGTACCTCTTATCAGCTTACAGTGTAACAGACTGTATGTCTCATCAACTTACAATGTAGCAATGAGACTGTATGTCTCATCAACTTACAATGTAGCAATGAGACAGTATGTCTCCTCAACTTACAATGTAGCAATGAGACTGTATGTCTCATGAACATACAATGTAGCAAGGAGACTGTATGTCTCATCAACTTACAATGTAGCAAGGAGACTGTATGTCTCATCAACTTACAATGTAGCAAGGAGACTGTATGTCTCATCAACTTACAATGTAGCAATGAGACTGTATGTCTCATCAACTTACAATGTAGCAATGAGACTGTATGTCTCATCAACTTACAATGTAGCAATGAGACTGTATGTCTCATCAACTCACACAGAAGCACAGACATTGCACCTTTCTGCAGCTTA
>WNWK01000299.1:355000-372500 GCA_009830355.1 Cherax destructor | reverse complement strand
GATATATAGTTCGCTTAGCAGCCTCTTCACTTCTCCCTCGGTTGTATGTATTTGTCCAACACTTGGTGTACCCCGCCATTCCGTCTTTCTGGAGTCCCTTTTGTCTCCTCTGTGAACACTTCTTTGAATCTCATGTTGAGCTCCTCAAATACTTCGTGGTCGTTTTTTGTGAGCTCCCCTCCTTCCTTCCTCAGCCTGATCACGTGGTCTTTGACTGTTGTGTTCCTCCTGATGTGGCTGTACAACAGCTTCGGGTCAGATTTGGCTTTCGCTGCAATGTCATTTTCGTATTGTCGTTGTGCCTCCCTTCTTACCTGTGCATATTTATTTCTGGCTCTACGACTGCTCTCCTTATTCTCCTGGGTCCGTTGCCTTCTATACTTCCATTCTCTAGCAACATTAACACCCCTTCTTCAGAGTGCCGGCACTGTACTTCCCATCTCCAGGACTCAAGTCCGGCCTGCCGGTTTCACTGAATCCTTTCATAAATGTTACCTTGCTCACACTCCAACAGCACGTCAAGTCCTAAAAACCATTGGTCTCCATTCGCTCCTATCTAACACGCTCAGGCACGCTTGCTGGAAGTCCAAGTCTCTCGAACACAAAACCTCATTAACCCCCTCCTTCCAACCTTTCCTAGGCCGACCCCTACCCCGCCTTCCCTCCATTCCAAATTTATACACTCTAGAAGTCATTCTATTTTTTTCCATCCTCTCTACATGTTCAAACCATCTCAATAACCCCTCCTCAGCTCTCTGGATAATAGTTTTGGTAATCCCGCACCTTCCTCTAATCTCCAAACTACGGATTCGCTGCATTATATTCACACCACACATTGCCCTCAGACATGACATCTCCACTGCCTCCAGCCTTATCCTTGTTGCAACATTCACAACCCATGCCTCACACCCATACAAGAGCGTTGGTATAACTATACTCTCATACATTCCCCTCTTTGTTTTCATGGATAAAGTTCTGTCTCCACAAGCTCCTCAGTGCACCACTCACCTTTTTCCCCTCGTTAATTCTATGATTCACCTCATCCTTCATAGATCCATCTGCTGACACATCCACTCCCAAATATCTGCACACATTCACCTCCTCCATACTCTCTCCCTCCAATCTGATATCCAATCTTCCGTTACCTAATTTTTTTGTTATCCTCATCACCTTACTCTTTACTATATTCACTTTTAATTTCCTTCTTTTACACACCCTACCAAACTCATCCACAAGCCTCTGCAACTTCTCTTCAGAATCTCCCAAAAGCACAGTGCCAACATCCGAGCATTCACTTCTCTTACAACCACGGTGACATCACACATCCCTGTCTAAGGCCTACTTTTACTGGGAAATAATCTCCCTCTCTCCTACATACTCTAACCTGAGCCTCACTATCCTCGTAAACACTCTTCACTGCTTTCAATAACGTACCTCCTATTCCATACATTTGCAACATCTGCCACATTGCCCCCTATATATATATATATATATATATATATATATATATATATATATATATATATATATATATCATACATACTCCTGCACCCCTCAGAATATATGCAGCATAACCTTCACTGTCTCTCCTACTGAATAAATAATCGACATGTCTGAAACGCTATTCCTATCGATCCTTGTTAGGATCATGAATGATAGAGGCCACGAAACTAGGTTCATACATATGTACTTGTACAAGAAGTACAAAATTATGTTCGCGTACAAACGGAGATACAGAAAACATATACAGGTACATTCGGAGATACAGGAACACGTATCGAAGGACTAAACTCAATCAATTCCCACCGTCGCGAAAACAACACGCCCGATATAAAAAAAAAATATATTAATGAAAACTGCAAAATATCACTCATATCAAAGTTGCTCACACTCTAAGTCTGTTTGACTTCGTCGACTTTCTTCTCGAGAGCTTTGAATACATTCTTTTTTTCACTCTTTTTTTTATCTCCTTCCCGTCGAAATTAATTTGGGGCGCTTCTCGGAGCTTCCCCTTACTTTGCGCGTCTTCCCAAACTTTAAAGGGATCCCGTAATATTTACATTAACTTTGAGAAATAAGCTTCCTGAGCGCAGGAATTTTTTTTTTCATACTTACGAGAAAGGTAAAGAACTGAAGCGAGAACGATGGGTGACTGGAGGTGATGGGTGAGAGAGCACAACTGATACATACCTTCACACACACACACACACACACACACACACACACACACACACACACACACACACACACACACACACATAGTATATGGTAAACAAAATTCATGTGGCGTCTATCCTTCCTCACGCTATCCCTCCCACTTCACTCCCTAACACACTTTAGTCTCCCACACGTGATTTCTATCTTCTCTCACACGGCCTTTATCCTCCCCACATGCGCTCGCACACTCTCATTCCTCCCTAACACACACCTTACACTCCCTCATACTGCCTATATCCTTCCCCATACGCTCTTCATCCTCTTCCACTTTCACTTTATGCTCCCCACACACACACTATCCTTCCCACGCACACACTATGCTCCCCACGCACACTATCCTCTCAGCACGCACTCTGGCTGTCGCAGCTGGCAGATCAAGACCGCTGAGAGACTATAACCCTTTCAGAACACCAGAATTTGCCACACATTACCGCCTCCTCACAAAGGTTAACTTCACCCAAACAAATTTATATCATTTCAAGCAAAAAACTTTTCAAGTTCTAGAGGATTTAAAATTAGGTGATGAAAATATCGGTGCATGAAACAAGTCTCCAATTTTTGGGAAAAACTAAGTGATTTAATGCAGTTGGTTGGCTAATGGGGTTCAAAGCCTCTCTACTATACGAGGGTCATTTAAGTTATATGTAAACTGTATACCACAAGTCGAGAATACTTTAATCTTTTAAAGGGGACCCGAGTTGCATATATAGAGATTTACATCACTCATTGAATGCAATGTATGCAATAATTTAGCAAAAATAATTTTGAATGTAACGAAAAAAATAGATTTCATTGTGTTTGTTTATTATTAAATTATAAACTTGCATAAAATATATTTAACGAGATTAGGCTGAATTAAATTGCTCTTGTTATAATAAGGTTAGGTAAGTTTCCTAAGGTTCTTTTGGTACAAAATCATTAATTTTTTTATTAACATAAATGAAAAAATATATCTAAGTGTATAAGAGAAAATTTTAGAAAGGACTTAATTTTAAACGAGTTCTTGCTAATTGACCAGTTTTACCTATTCGGCACGACATATATATATATATATATATATATATATATATATATATATATATATATATATATATATATTATATATATATATATATATATATATATATATATATATATATATATATATATATATATATATATATATATATATATATATATATATATATATATTGTGTGTGTGTGTGTATGTGTGTGTGTGTGTGTATATATATATTCTTATATTCATTCCCAAGCTGCTGCCGTTGATGCTACGAAAGAGACAATTCCGTGAACAACAAATGATGGTGCAAAATTCTTAAAAATTGCTAAAAAATCCTTAAAAGATGCTAAAAAATCCTTAAAATATGCTAAAAAAAATCCTTAAGGTTTCTAGAAAATCTTCGGGAACAACTAAAATTGTTGAAAGCTACGAAATCTTCTGATGAACGACAAAATCCTTCTTTCGAGAGGGGAGAAACGACGCCTTGGGCAGCAACTGGCTGTCGTTCATGTCAGGAACGACGGGGGGGAAGTGTTGACTAGTCAGGGCTCGTTGTGTTGTGTTTCACCGCGGATTTGTAATTTAGTTCCATTAGATGTGTGCGTGTGTGTGTGTGTGTGAGAGGAAGAGAGAGAGAGAGAGAGAGAGAGAGAGAGAGAGAGAGAGAGAGTAGATCTCAGCTACATTTCAGTCACTGTAAGGTTTACGCTCAAAACACACACACACACACAATGTGTATGTATATATATATATATATATATATATATATATATATATATATATATATATATATATATATATATATATACAATGGTACCCTATTTAACGATATTTTTCATTCCAGAATGCTGTTCAAGTGCCATTACCAAACGAAACGAATTTATCCCCATTAGGAATAATGTAAAATAGACTAGTCCTTTTAGACCCCCAAAAATACACTTACAAAAGCATTTAAAAAATAAACTTACATAAAAGGGTGAGTTTGGGGACCATCGTTAACCGAGGTACCACTGTATATATATATATATATATATATATATATATATATATATATATATATATATATATATATATATATATATATATATATATATATATATATATATATATATTATTTGAGTTTTGTACCCAAGAAGAGGTGGGTGGCATAATAATGTTTCAGCAGACAAGAGGAGGCTGGGTTACTGCACATTACTCCTCTCTTCCTCTCTGTTTGTCCAAGACGCTTTCAGCCAAGATTAAATTTAGATACCCTAATAGAGTTTTCTGCCCACTAACTAGTCTCCTGCATTATTTGGGCCGAGAGGAAGGAAATGAACCACCGCCTTCAGGCATATATACTTACTGCTGGAAAAGTATTGCGGGAACACCAACACAAGAGGATGTTCCTTCTGGAAGAGGGAGAGAGACAGAGACAGAGACACAGAGAGAGACAGAGAGGAAAAGACGAAAAAAAATTGGTCCCGGATCTTGGCGTTTTATATGCTGCATTTAACTTAGTAGGTGTTTGATCTTTGAACAATAGACATCTGAGGAGGACCTCACCTGGAGGTCGAAATATACATGACAACATTGCTTTCTCAATTTCTCTCCTCTGTATGGTTTTTTCCTAACCGACACTGGTACACAAGCACAAAATAGTATACTTTTTTGTGGCATCTGCCCTTCGTGTCAGTTAATGTACTGTAACCCAAAGAAGAAACCACATTCACCATGACTCACTCTCTAGCTTTGATGTCAGACGCGAATGAACATCACAGTTCAAGTGACCTACCTCCTATAAAATTACCCTCCTCAAAATCCCCCATATATATATATATATATATATATATATATATATATATATATATATATATATATATATATATATATATATATATATATATATATATATATATATATATATATATATATATATATATATATGGGGGATTTTGAGGAGGGTAAAAGTAATGATAATATTTGTAATAATAATAGTAATAATAATAATAATAATAATAATAATAATAATAATAATAATAATAATAATAATTATTATTATTATTATTATTATTATAATAATTATAATAATAATAATATAATAATAATATTAATAATAATAATAATAATAATAAAACGAACATCATTCGATTTCACACTATGTCCCACATTCCTGGGGAAGCTCTAAACCCGCAGGAGCAGCCCACCACCACACGGAGATAACAGTGAATACATTTTTTTTCCCACGGAAATTTAATATACACTATAAAAATTAATGCTGGCTTTTGACATAGTATTTTAATTAAAAAAAAAAATTCGGCATTTTCAATTTTTTTTCTTTATTGACTTGTGTCTCAAAGGTCCGTGTGATATTTGGACTTAAAAGATCATGGGGTAATTTATTTTTGACTTCTATCAATTGAAAAAAAAAAAAGTTTTTTTTTTTTCCGATATTTATATTTCATTTAATCTGGACGGAGGATCGAGCCTCCATCATGTCATTTATTTACGCTTCTAAATCTTAATTCATCGTTCCTGGTCATGTTTTCCTTAGTTAATTAGTTCTTGTTCGAGTGTGCCAAGGGTTTTTGATCCAAGGAATTGGGAGAGTCTTCCCATTTAATGCTTCCCCATTTATAATAATGTTTATGATAATAATTATACTGATTATACTACAACTACTTCTATAACTACTACTATTACTACTACTACTACTATTAATAATAATAATAATAATAATTCTTCTTATTATTTTAATTTTACAAGCAGATTAAATCATGTCAGATATCCAATAAATGATTCTAGTGGTAATCTACCCATTCTCTGTCTCCCTCTCACTCTCTCTCACACACACTCTCTCTCTCTCTCGCTCTCTCTCTCTCACTCTCTCACTCTCTCACTCTCTCACTCTCTCACTCTCTCACTCTCTCACTCTCTCTCTCTCTCTCTCTCTCTCTCTCACTCTCTCTCTCACTCTCTCACTCTCTCTCTCTCTCTCTCTCTCTCTTTCTCTCTCTCTCACTCTCTCACTCTCTCACTCTCTCACTCTCACTCTCTCACTCTCTCACTCTCTCACTCTCTCACTCTCTCACTCTCTCACTCTCTCTCAAGGCTCACATAATAACCAACAGGCCTCAGCGCTCAACAACACTTCAGGGCTTACAGTGCCCCGCAAATCTAATACCACTACAGCAGGACTGAGTTTTACCGGGCGGTCAATACAGACTCTTGTTGAGGGGAGAGAGGCAATTCATTTGACCAAAACGTCCTTAGGATTTCTAATACAGCCTCGGTGTTTTGGAACAGATGTTGCACGCATGTTGAATTCTCTTTTTTGGGGGCTAATATTTCCGTGAAAACTGGCCAGGGATTTATTGGGTGGTGGTTTCTAGTTAGTTTTATGTTCAGCTGTTTCTAGGTTATTCAGTGCTCGGCTATTTCTAGTTTTCTCGAGGTGTGGACGGCTATTTCTATTTCAGATGATTGGGAGAGGTTTTCTATATTATTTAAGGTTAGCCAGTGCGGATATTTTCTGATATTGTCTTGTGGAATATTCCGTTTATGGCGTTTTATTGAGGAAACGTTTCGACCGCCAGGGACTTATTTAATTCTCACGAAATGATGAAGTCCCTGATGGTCGAAACATCTTAATAAAATGCCATAAACAGTATTTAAAAGCCAAGCTTGGCATTTAAATTCTTCAAAAAAATCGTAGTATATGGTTGCATCTTTTTTTTTTAATGGATGGATGGAGTCGAACCCTATGAAAAGCGTGTGCTAATCCTGCTACAAATAAATTAAATTCTAATATTATTAATATTTTTGTCTGTCTCTCCACACTTGTGTGTAAATATTCACTGATTTGATCAACTTTTGTATTGATTCATCTAACATTTCCTCTACTACATTATCTCTAAGTCATTTTTTGTTATTATTTTGATAATTTAGCTTTAATTCTTTCGTGTTATTCTATCTTTATCTCTGTTAAGACTGTCCAAGTTCATTAATTAGTAATTGGGATGAGTAAGGGTCATTGACTGGTACTCAAGGTAATTAGTGATGCTCAAGGTAATTAACCCTGACGGTTGGCAATAACCACTCTTTTATGTCAGTGTAAAACGGAAGCCTGTTAAATATTTTGCACTCTGGCAGGACTTCTGCTCCCGTCTATTCGTCTCATCAACAAGTAAGACGAGAGGTAAATCTCACGACTTTCCACTTACATCATGTATGTTTCTTAATCTCTGTTGTTGCATATTTAGAAGACCTGGTCCCGGTCCGCGTCGCAGGGACGATGGGCTAAGCAAACCATAACAGATAACGGATTACAGATAACAGATAACATAAATCCTCCTAATGCAACCATTTCCCCACCCCACCCAAATACATCCCCCCACCATTCGTCACTCAAATTCACTTCTTCGTCTATTGCCCCTCCTCAATTCTCCCTCCTCAGTTCCTACTACCTAATCCCCCCTTCCTCAATTTCTCCCTACCCCCGAACTCCATTCCCAGTCCTCGTTTTCTTGAATATGTAAAGGAAGAGAAAATCCAATCGTGGGAAATATTATCTGAAGGTCTTCTGGAGACAGCAGGTTGATAGGCTAATTTGTTAGAGCTAGTGGATTTGTTGGTGGATTTGTTGATGGAGAAAGAGAGAGAGAGAGATAGTGATAGGGGACATTAACCTCACGTCAGTTTCTATGTTATTGAAGTTCTCAGGTGCTGGGCAATGCCAGTCCTCAGGTACTCGGGTGCCTGAGGACTGGCACTCAGATTCCCGAGTGCCTGAGGACTGGCACTCAAGAACCAAACATAACAACACATCGCTGCCTCATTTGCATACGCTGATGATTTCACCGGTCTGAGCCTGACACGAGTGGGTCAACCTTTGAGTCATGCCCCTGCATGCAGACTACCAGAGACAGGGTAGAATATACCCGACGAGTTAGGCGGGCAGGTGCGTTACCCGATGCGTCTGGCGGGTAGAAAACAATTCCCAAAACACAGGAGGATCCATACAAAGCTTTAAGAAGAGGTACGATAAGGTTCTTGGAGCAGGGAGAGAGTGGACCTAGTAGAGACCACAAGAGCTGTGACTCGACCCCTGCAACTACATATAGGTGAGCATATATAGGTGAGTACACACACACACACTGAGAACAAGCGTACACATGATAGAATAATTGACTTTCAGAGCTGGCGATATCAGACCGCATCTTTCCAATCAATCATCCACCAATTCGTTCCAAGTCCCAACAAATGCAAATAGGTCTGGAAGGTCCTTGTCGTTCGCAACACCGGAATCCAAATGACCAGACTGAGGTCAACTTTAAACTCCATTCTGAAGGGTCACTGCGCCATTGAGATGCTATCTCTTATTAACTTGAACTGTGGCTCAATTACTGCATTCTCGAATTGGATTTTTCCCAGCGGGATGTAAGGTTAATACCAGAGTCTGAATGTGGCTTCAGTTTGCTGCTTCAATGATTTCTGGCTACGTTTTATCGTAACAATCCTAAATGCAAGTTTAAATAATTATAAAAATAATCCATGAATATAGAATATTGGGAAGGGGTAAAGGAGGTTTTGTGGGCGAGGGGCTTGGACTTCCAGCAAGCATGTATGAGCGTGTTAGGAGTGAATGGAGACGAATGGTTTTTGGGACCTAACGAGCTGTTGGAGTGTGAGCAGGGTAACATTTTGTGAAGGGATTCAGGGAAACCAGTTAATTGATTTAGTTGGACTTGAGGCCTGGAAATGGGAAGTACAATGCCTGCACTTTAAAGGAGGGGTCTGAGATAGTGACAGCTGGGAGGGACTTATTCTCAGCTGTCGTATCTGAGCGCCTCTGCAAAGACATTTATTATGTATGAGTGTGGTGAAAGTGTTGAATGATGATGAAAGTATTTTCTTTTTGGGGATTTTCTTTCTTTTTGGGTCACCCTGCCTCGGTGGGAGACCCCCGACTTTTGAATATATATATATATATATATATATATATATATATATATATATATATATATACAATTCAGGGTGAGAGAGAGAGAAACAGACAGGCGGACACACAGAGATATTTGCCTTGTTTCAGGTCATGTAAACAGTAGCGTGCTGGGCAGTCGTACGTCACTATGTGTGGGAACTTTGAGCAGAATGATGTATGTCAGTGAAGCTTCATAACGAAAGTCAAGGGCAACTCTGGCAGTCTGGCTGAAGTTGGCCCATCCTGCTGGAAGGTCTGTGTGTGTGTGGGCGCTGTGAAGTTACTCTCACTTTCACAGTTTACTGGAATGTTTAAAATAAACACTCGCAGTTTATTGAACAGTTTAGAGGAAAACAAAAGTTTAGTTGCTTTATCATGCACCCTATACCCACGGTGTGGGTGGTAATCAAAAGATTACAGAGACACATAATGGGTTCAGAGACAAGGGCTGAAAGTGCTGAAAGCTCAGCAACTTAGAGTGGTAAGGAACTATTTACAAGTTTATATCTAGTTACAGTCGTAATGAATTTTTTTATGCAGACATGAACACAGTCACATCGTAGTGTATATATGGTTCTTAATTATTTATATTACCTTTTATTTTTACAGGTTATGGTTGAATTTAGACAAGTTTACGTAGTTATGAGTTTTCACAATGAACGAAGTGTCGCTGTTGTTGTACTTGACGTGATCGTGAATGTTGCTGTTGTACTTGACGTGATCGTGAATGTTGTTGTTGTACTTGACGTGATCGTGAATGTTGTTGTTGTACTTGACGTGATCGTGAATGTTGTTGTTGTACTTGACGTGATCGTGAATGTTGTTGTTGTACTTGACGTGATCGTGAATGTTGTTGTTGTACTTGACGTGATCGTGAATGTTGTTGTTGTACTTGACGTGATCGTGAATGTTGTTGTTGTACTTGACGTGATCGTGAATGTTGTTGTTGTACTTGACGTGATCGTGAATGTTGTTGTTGTACCTGACGTGATCGTGAATGTTGTTGTTGTACTTGACGTGATCGTGAATGTTGTTGTTGTACTTGACGTGATCGTGAATGTTGTTGTTGTACTTGACGTGATCGTGAATGTTGTTGTTGTACTTGACGTGATCGTGAATGTTGTTGTTGTACGTGACGTGATCGTGAATGTTGTTGTTGTACTTGACGTGATCGTGAATGTTGTTGTTATACCTGACGTGATCGTGAATGTTGTTGTTGTACCTGACGTTATCGTGAATGTTGTTGTTGTACTTGACGTGATCGTGAATGTTGTTGTTGTACTTGACGTGATCGTGAATGTTGTTGTTGTACTTGACGTGATCGTGAATGTTGCTGTTGTACTTGACGTGATCGTGAATGTTGCTGTTGTACTTGACGTGATCGTGAATGTTGCCGTTGTACTTGACGTGATCGTGAATGTTGCCGTTGTACTTGACGTGATCGTGAATGTTGTTGTTGTACCTGACGTTATCGTGAATGTTGTTGTTGTACTTGACGTGATCGTGAATGTTGTTGTTGTACTTGACGTGATCGTGAATGTTGTTGTTGTACCTGACGTGATCGTGAATGTTGTTGTTGTACCTGACGTTATCGTGAATGTTGTTGTTGTACTTGACGTGATCGTGAATGTTGTTGTTGTACTTGACGTGATCGTGAATGTTGTTGTTGTACTTGACGTGATCGTGAATGTTGTTGTTGTACTTGACGTGATCGTGAATGTTGTTGTTGTACTTGACGTGATCGTGAATGTTGTTGTTGTACTTGACGTGATCGTGAATGTTGCTGTTGTACTTGACGTGATCGTGAATGTTGTTGTTGTACTTGACGTGATCGTGAATGTTGTTGTTGTACTTGACGTGATCGTTAATGTTGTTGTTGTACTTGACGTGATCGTGAATGTTGTTGTTGTACTTGACGTGATCGTGAATGTTGTTGTTGTACTTGACGTGATCGTGAATGTTGTTGTTGTACTTGACGTGATCGTGAATGTTGTTGTTGTACTTGACGTGATCGTGAATGTTGCTGTTGTACTTGACGTGATCGTGAATGTTGCTGTTGTACTTGACGTGATCGTGAATGTTGCCGTTGTACTTGACGTGATCGTGAATGTTGCCGTTGTACTTGACGTGATCGTGTGTCTGAGACATTCGGAAGTCAGTTCCAATTTTTATGAATTTGAAGAAGTGCTGAAGAACGTTTGGAAGGCTTCTGTGCAAGGATCTGGATATATTTGCTGAGCACATTAACACCAAGGCGACAATATTTTTAATGCTTGAAATATAAAGTTCTTGCCGATTTTTTTAAAATTTGGTGAAACGCAGACGTTCTAGGAGCATCCTTACAGCTTCGTTCAGCATTTTTTTCGTGACCTCCAAGTTTCCAGTCCGCATGTGGGGTTGCACCAGAGTCAAGCAGTAATCTAGTGTAAGGAAAATACATTAATTTCATAACTTTTGCATTAGATCCACATCTGGGATGAAACCTTGTCCCAGCTGTAAGTGCTCTCAGCCTCTCTTTGAGACCCAGCATGCAGCTGTAAGTTCTCTCAGCCTCTCTTTGAGACCCAGCATGCAGCTGTAAGTTCTCTCAGCCTCTCTTTGAGACCCAGCATGCAGCTGTAAGTTCTCTCAGCCTCTCTTTGAGACCCAGCATGCAGCTGGATTCACGGACTGCGCCTCTCTGTCGGGAAAGACGCCTGTAAAGTCTCTTCTTTTTCTCAGCAGGGGTAATCAGCCTCAGGTCCTGACACGAATCAAGTAGATGGTTCAGAATGGTTGTGGCATTAGAGAATCCTGTGGTGTGAATCATTATATCATCAGCCTTTGTGAAGAGAGCACGTGGTGTGTTTCCATGGAGGGTGACCCTAGACTTGGGGTAAGGGGGATGAGGTATGGAAGACAATATAATCTCAGAGAAATGGCTGGAAAAGTGAAATTCCTCGGAGACATCTGTGCCGGAGTGCAGAGCAAGAGGCTCCGTCGGAGGTACTTTAGGCAGAGCAGGTTTTAGGTTCAAGTAGGTTTGACAGGATGGGTCCCGGCCTGGGTCTTCTCCGTGTGGTGACCAGGCAGTGGCTCCCCAAGGAGTGTCGGAGTTTGTACAAATGATGTACCGTTTACAACCCTATGACTCAGGCAGCCCTATGACTCAGGCAGCCCTATGACTCAGGCAGCCCTATGACTCAGGCAGCTCTATGACTCAGGCAGCCCTATGACAAGGGCGCGGTGAGAATCTTCGGGCAGAACGCTTGCTGGGTGCGGTGTTCTTGGCGGGCGAGATAGCCAAGTCCAGTGAGGGATCTTGGAGACTTGAGGCCTAGAGGCTGGCTGGGTTCCTAGGAGAGAACTGTATTAACAACTCTATTCGGTTAGAGTATATTCGATATTTCAGTCTCAATTTTCTTAATTATTCCCTAGTTACCTTTATTACAGTCTCCTGTTTCCTTGCCCCAGTATATCGTTCTACAAGTATTTATAAACTGTAATTGAGTAGAATAATATATCCACTGTTCCTATCTTAATTAATTATGAGGTAAGAGTCTACGTGAGTGCATTGTGATTGGAGGTGAGTAGTATAGTCACCTTAACACCTCATATCATCAGCAGCTCTCCTTCAGTTAGAAGTGACATGTTTAATGTACCTACTGGACACCTAACGTCTCGTAGTATGGTAGCGTAGTGGACTAAGGGGCCGAAATTTTAGCTATCGCTTCACGGGAGGCGGGCTTAATTACTCGGGTTCAATTCCCGACTAATCGTAGTATGTTATTTGCCTTAAAATCACTCGTTTCCGTGGATGCATATATATATATATATATATATATATATATATATATATATATATATATATATATATATATATATATATATATATATATATATATATATATATATATATATATATATATATATATATATATATATATATATATATTTCCAGAGCTGGAAATTCACGTCCATGAAGTAATTGCGAAACAAAATTCTGGAGAGTTGTGTTGGGTTACGATAGAAGAGTTTATGGCTTTTATTGTCAATTTGACTAATTCAGAGAGAATGTTATTCTGTGTTTCCCAGAGAAATGTTTTTTTTTGTGTTTGTCTATTTGCGTGTATGTAATCACCAATTTTTATTAATGATGCATTTCTGGTTACAAGAGTAGAGTTGTGTGTGTGTGTGTGTGTGTGTGTGTGTGTGTGTGTGTAATAACTTAGTGGTATATCCTGGGGTTGAACTTCGGCTCCCGGGACTCGCTTCACAACCTTTAATCAACTTAAGACATTTCCTCTCTCACGTCTTGGGTTTTCACATAATATTCATTATGCCACGAATCTTTGTCTCATTTGGACGTCTAATTGTCCTGCGTGTATCCATACCCACGTCTATACTATTTCCAACCAATTTCTATGTCAAGTCTGCATTGGTTCGTGCGTTCCTGTTTTACTCTAGTTAGAGCCGGTTCCCTGAACGAATCTGCCTGGACTTCCTACTTATTTCTGCAACATTGCAAGCCAAAGATGATGTGTTGATTACAGCACGAAAGGCCTAGAGCTATCATTCAACTTCCCATGTGGTTATTTTGCATTTTGTATCGCTTGTTCACATTATATATATATATATATATATATATATATATATATATATATATATATATATATATATATATATATATATATATATATATATATATGTCGTGCCGAATATTCAAAACTTGCGATTTTGGCTTAAATAGCAACACTCATCTTGCCATATAAGACAAGCGAAAATTTGTGTATGCAATAATATAGCAAAAATCATTCTGAACCTAACGAAAAAAATATATTTCATTGTGTTTGTTTATTATTAAATTATTGTAAACGTATCTAAAATATATTTAGTTGGATTGGGCTAAATTATAATGCGCTTGTTATAATATGGTTAGGTAAGTTTTCTAAGAATCTTTTGGTACAAAATAAATTTTTTTACATTAACATTAATGAAAAAAATATATCTTTGAACGTATAAGAGAAAATCTTAGAAAGGACATAATTTTAAATGAGTTCTTGCAAATTGACCAGTTTTACCTATTAGGCACGAGATATATATATATATATATATATATATATATATATATATATATATATATATATATATATATATATATATATCATTCCAAACTCCAACGTCTGCAGCGTCACTTCAGAATTTCCCAGAGGCACTGTGTCATCAGCAAACACAAACTGTGACAACTCCTCTTTATAATAAATGAAGGATATTTTCCCTGGTGCAGCGGCTGTGTATCTGAAGATGACATCAACGTGAAGCTCCTCTCTCAAGAAGATATAAAAACTTAGCGAGGAAAAAAATAGGGAATAAAAGAGAGGAAAAAATGCCTCTGGAGCTAAGAGGACTTCTTTGATGAATTTATTCCAGGCGAGATGCAGAGGTGCATGTTAAATTTTACCCGAATTTAATACACTGAGTGTATTTTATATTTTTTTTTTCGTTGAAATTTGTTTTACATTTAAAGGGGTATTATAATTAATGTAATTTTATCTGGTGTACAATTTCCGTGTTGGGGTAATTGCCTTAATATGCGCTTACACAAGCCTTTCATATGCGTTTACACCATCATAATAAATATATGCTTACACCCTTATATATGATTGTCCCAGCATGTGTTTACATCATAGTGAGGACCCGCAGCCTAGGAGGAGTAAATAAAAATGTCTGAGGAAAATTACTGAAATTTCTCCTGATATTGTTCGGTATTTTACCAACCCGCCTTTTATTAAAGCCCGTGTAAAAACTATTACGTAACGTAGAACACAAGTTTTGAAAACTACATTGATGGTACAGAGATGATTAGTATAAAATACAGAAGGTTTAAAGCATATATTACAAGAACACATAAATGATTGTAGCCTATTACAAATATTTCATGCTGTACCTCAGAGCTGGGCCGCGTTATTATATTCCCTTCTACGTCAGATAACAATTGTGAATAAGTGAAATGAAGTCAGGTAGAAGGATGTGGAAGCTCCTTTCATACTGCACATGGATTTACATGTAGATATGATCGAGTGCAAGAGGCTTGGAACCCATTACGTCGCTTCATTGTCGGATCGAATTTGAAACCAGGCGTTTGAATTCTACTGACACATGCAGGGCTAGCAATATGCTGTCACTCTGAAGAGCAATAATATATAATAGCAATAATATAAAAAATGAATTTAAAAAATGTATTTAAAGAAACGTAGCCTGTGATTATTATTATTCTTATTTCTATAAGATAACATTTTATATTGTTGATATCAATGGTTAATGAGTGTTTTGTTGCTGTGTGAGAGAGTGAAGGCTCGATCCTACTTCCGCTCTCTCTCTCTCTCTCTCTCTCTCTCTCTCTCTCTCTCTCTCTCTCTCTCTCCTCTCTCTCTCTCCCGAGAGCTATAAATGTGACCACCTGACCATGTCAAGAGAAAAAAAGTACACTGCCAATACCACTTATTACTGTGACGTTGCAGGCTCTATGAAGCCTCTAAGTGGTGTTCCAGTGCTCTAAAAGGGTGAATTAAGGAAAGAAACCTCGAACTGTAATCCAAATTTTTTGAGGGGGAGATTCGAACAGAGGCAAGTTAAGTGACAGACCAAATGAGGCAAGTGATGACTACCATGAACCTAACTACCCCCAGGTAACCTGAATCTTTATTACTACTGCTACTGCTACTACAACTACTACTTCTGTTACTACTACTACTGTTGCTGTTGATACTACTATTACCACTATTACTACTACTACTACTACAACTACTACTTCTATTACTACTAATACTACTGTTGCTACTACTATTACCACTACTATTACTACTACTACAACTACTACTACTACTTCTGTTACTACTACTACTACTGCTACTGTTGCTACTACTATTACCACTACTATTACTACTATTACAACTACTACTACTAATTATGTTACTACTACTGCTACTGTTGCTACTACTATTACCACTACTATTACTACTATTACAACTACTACTACTAATTCTGTTACTACTACTGCTACTGTTGCTACTACTATTACCACTACTACTACTACAACTATTACTACTACTACTTCTGTTAGTACTACTACTACTAATAAAATAATGCTATCAATGTTGTTATTATGTACGTTGGTGTAGAAAGGACAATGAGAGGATAAAAGGGGAATAGGAGTTAGAAAAGTGAAGTTGAATTAGAGAGGGGAGTGGAGGAATAGCATATGGTAATGAGATGTTAGTAAATGAAAGGGTAAGAGGCACTGAAGGAAACAGACACGGAATTGGAATTAATTGAAAGAAGGGGGAGAAGGAATGAGGGAACATAATGAATAGTATTGAAGAGTGGAGAGAGAGAGTGAAGGATGAAAAGCAGAACAGCGATACTAAAAATGAAAAAAACTCTCGGAATCGGGAGGAATAATGAATGAAGAGGGAATAGGGATAACCTAAGAGAAGGGAAGAGAACATACGAATAACGAATCTAAGTGGAAACGAACGAAGCGGGAAGGAATTAGGAGACGAAGAACTAGAGGAAGATGGTAGACAAATAAGATAAATTATATTTTTTTTGCAGCTCTAAGATAGCAGAGTAAGCATTAAGTTAGCTGAGTAAGCCCTAAGTTAGCTGAGTAAGCCCTAAGTTAGCTGAGTAATCCCGGAGTTAGCTGAGTAAGTAATCATTTTTTAACTTATTCCCAAAGTTGATTAATTTATACAAGAACTTCAGTCCATTCTAACCGATATTGAAAAATAATTTTTTTTATTCCTAGCCATCTTATAAATCCTATATGATCCAAATCCAGGTATAAGAAATCCTTTAATCCTTGAGGGTTGAGGTAGATAAGTAAGGATAAAGTCTTCGGGCCAATTTTTTTTTCTTTTGCATTATGTAGGTTGAATTACATGAGAATTTTCTGCCCATCTATTCAATAAGAGAGTTTAGGAGGCCAAAGCCAGTTATATTTCCTTGTTATATTCTCTCCCTCAGAATATATGTCCCAGCCATATTTCATCACACAGGATAGGTTTCCTTGTTATATTCCATCACAAAGAATGGGTTTCCCTGGCAAATTCCATCACACAGGATGGGGTTTTCCCTCTCACATTGCATCCGACTGGGTTCCCCTGTCATATTCCATCACACAGGATGGGTTTCCTCTGTGATATCCTATCACACAGAATGTCCTTCCCTGGCGAATTCAATCACACAGGATGGGTTTCTCCTGTCGTATTCCATCACACGGGATGGGTTTTTCCTGTCATATTCCATCACACAGGATGGGTTTCCTGGTAATTTCCATC
>WNWK01000299.1:270000-350000 GCA_009830355.1 Cherax destructor | reverse complement strand
ATGTACCTATTTAAAGCCAGGTGAATAGGGGCAGCAGGTGCAAGGATACCAGCATCATGTAACTATTTTCTGTTAGATAAACAGCATCAGAACGTATAAAGGGAATTGTTCATGCTTTTCACTCTGCCTGGGAATTGAACCAGAGAGCTTTCGGTTGTGCTTTGCTCAGATGTAACCAATGGAGAATAAATATATGCATGCGACATTTAGCGCATTTTCTTAGAGCACGTTTCACCCGCTGGTGGGCGAAAAGGGTTGCAATAAAATGTCCTGAGTATTGTATACGAGACTTCGGTATTGTATTTCCGACACAAAGGCAGAGAAAAACTATACTAGAATATGTGAGCGAAATACAATATGTGGTTCATGGCACGTTTATCCCCCACAGATCACATATCCCACTATTTTCACATACTTCCCGGCATACGCTGAGCATACCCAGGGACTTTCCGTCAATTCTTAAATACCTCACTTAGGCCTATATCAATTCTATGCTGTGGTTAATGTCAACGAAGATTTTAATTTTACCCTCTTCACTAATATTCACCACCCCAAAAATTAGGAAGCCTTTTCCATAGTGGTGTAAAACAGGGGAGGCTAGAGGCTTGGCACCCTGGTCTGGCATATACTGCCAGGTAACGTGGTTATGCTAACCACCATTTTGTATCCAGCTCGTCTCTGGCAAAATCTCGTTATCTCAAAACTCAATAGACGTAAGCAATTGGCTCGGTAAAATAAATAGCGTGAGCGCCTGAATTTTTTTTCCGGTGGTCTCTTTTGAATAGCCAGCTTTAAAAAAAATTTGACTGAATAGGTAAGTTATATCTTTTTTTTTTAATTATTACATACCAGGAGAATGGATACTGCTGCAGGCACAACGTCCAAGATGAAAATATTGGTCTAATGAGAGACAGAGAGAGTTGCAAACAGGGAACAGGATGAAGTTTGAGCCATCTCTGGGTCAGCGATTTCATAAAGTCAGCTGACTAAATGCAGTCTCTGGCCCACAGATGGCTCAAACTTCATCCTATTCCTTATTTCTATGTCTAATAATAATAAAAAAGTCTTTAAAATAATCTGATGTAGGTAACAGCTCTCAGCTTGAAAATAAAGTAAGGAACCCAACCTCGTAAAACCCTGTGTAAGAGAGAGAGAGAGAGAAAAGAGAGAGAGAGAGAGATTAATCTGTATAAGCATAATTAAATTTTCCATCCCCTTCCTTTATTGCATTATTCCTATTTCAAACTTTCACTCTTCTTCTCTCCTGATATTTGGTACATTAATCCCCGAATTGCCTGAATTTCTGATAAATTTCGAAAATTGACGACTTATGCAGTAGCTCCCAAATTTCCTATTCTCATGGACGAACAATTTTTATATTATTATTTCGGATGTTTCTCAGTTTTTTTTTAATGAATCGATTATTTCATTTGCATAAATCTTGCAGAACCTATCGTATGTATGTATGTATGTATGTATATATATATATATATATATATATATATATATATATATATATATATATATATATATATATATATATATATATATATATATATATATATATATATATATATATAGGATGGGGTCCACCTCTGGTGTCAATTGTGGGACCCATTGCCTCGGAGAAGTGGATAAAAGACTTCAAGGAAGAATATTTAGATTTCTTTCTGAAGCCATTTGAATATTCCACCTTTGCATAAGGGAGGTAGTAGAGCACTAGCTAAAAATTACAGACCAGTAGCCCTCACTTCTCACATCATAAAAATCTTTGAAAGAGTGATGAGACGGCAGATTACAAAGTTCATGGACCAGCACAACCAACATAACCCGAACCAGCATGGCTTTAGAGCGGGTCGATCATGCCTGTCACAGCTGCTGAACCATTATGACAGAATTACGGAGGCATTGGAGGACGACCAAAACGCAGATGTGATTTACACAGATTTTGCAAAGGCGTTTGACAAATGCGATCATGGAGTGATAGCGCACAAAATGAGGGCCATAGGCATTACGGGAAGGTAGGCAGATGGATTTTGAGTTCCTAACACAAAGAACACAAAAGTAGTAGTGAACAGGGCAAGATCCAGCATCAGCGAGGTCAAAGCTCAGTGCCCCAAGGCACTGTCCTGGCGCCTCTGCTGTTTCTCATCCTCATAGCAGACATAGATAAAAACACCCAGCACACTTTTGTATCATCATTTGCAGATGACACTAAAATAAGCATGAAAGTCACTACAGTAGAGGACACTGAAAAATTACAGGAGGACATAAGCAAGGTCTTCCAATGGGCAGTGGAGAACAACATGACGTTCAATGGTGATAAGTTTCAGCTGCTTAGGTATGGAAAAAATGAAGAACTCAAAAGGAACACTATATACAAAACGCAAGAGGGTCACCACATAGAACGAAAGGAACACGTAAAGGACTTGGGAATAATTATGTCTGCTGATCTGTCGTTTAAAGACCATAACAAGACAAAGATCACAACAGCCAGGAAGATGACGGGGTGGGTATTGAGAACTTTCAAAACAAGGGAAATAATGCCGATGGTGACACTATTCAAATCGCTAGTGCTCCCTCACTTAGAATACTGCTCAGTGCTGACGGCCCCGTTCAGGGCAGGAGAAATAGCAGAGCTGGAACAAATCCAGAGATCGTTTACGGCTCACATTGAGCCATTGAAACATCTAAATTATTGGGAACGCCTTCAAGTCTTGAACATGTACTCATTGGAGCGGAGGAGAGAGAGATACATGATAATATATACATGGAAAGTACTTGAGGGCCTGGTCCCAAATCTGCACACTGCCATAACAACATACTGGAGTGAGAGATATGGGAGAAAGTGTAAAATAAACCCAGTGAGGAGCAGGGGTGCGGTGGGGACAATACGGGAGCACTGTATTAACATCCGGGGTCCCAGACTATTCAACATCTTACCAGAAGATATCCGAAACACGGCTGGAACCAGTGTAGAAGCCTTCAAGAGAAAACTGGACAAATATCTTCACCAGGTGCCAGATCAACCAGGCTGTGATGGATATGTGGGGCAGCGGGCCTCCAGCAGCAACAGCCTGGTTGACCAGGCAAGCACCAGACGAGCCTGGCCCATGGCCGGGCTCAGAGAGTAGATACTCTCGAAACTCTTCAAAGGTAAAGGTATTCAAAGGTAAGGTATCCCCTACCACCCCATCTTTTTTTTACAAACTTTATTTCAAGACAAAATACAATGGGGAGTAAAACAACATAGATAACAACTCAGAGCTACATGTCAAATACTTCGTCCAACTCCCCGGCAGTGGGCCGCGTGCCCAGAATACTGCAGGTATTTCCCCTCTGGATCGCAACACTGAGTCTCTGAAAGAGGAAGCTGGTCGCCCTGTGGTCCTTGGTTTCTATGATGAGTTTTCCACCCAGCTCCTTGAGAAACTTTAGAGCACACTTGCCCCATGCTCCATGGGTCTCCGACCCTATTGGGATGAAGTTATAGCAAGAGGGAAGGTCTTCATATTTGCGGGTCTTCTGGGTCTCCCTGTGGCTGGCAGCTCCACCCCCTTCGGCTAAGGAGTGTGGCAGGTAGGTGTCTGCCAATGTGGCAGCACAGGTGTAGTCCCAAGCAATCTGCTTACCATCCTTCCAGGGTAGCATGGTGACTCCATCAGGACGCTTTTGACTTCCATCAGACCTCTGCACTTGGGGTTCCCGTTGAGCTGGGCAACGGGCTGTGGCGAGGCTTCTCTTTATGATGTCATTGACCTCCTCATGTCTAGCATACTTCCCTTCTGATGTGTGACACACTAGACCATGAAGTCCGAATTGATCAGCCGTCGCCCTGCCGCAAATACACCTATGTTCGGTGAGTATGGGGGCGGCTAGGCGGAGAGCAACACCAATCCGAATAGCCTGTGGGTCGAGTCGAGTGCCCAGAGAGGAATTGGGAACAGCAAGAAGGAAATCTCCTGAGTGTGGTGCCTTCACCGCTAGGAGACGAGCTTTGTCCTTTCCTGAAGCGTTGGTGAGCATTGTGTTGGAAATTTTTTCCATGATCGGTTTGTCCCAGTGGGACTGTTTGTGCTCTTTGGGAGGAGCTGGTCTACTGAAGGAGTCTGCCAGGATGTCCCACTGCACTGCTGCTTCAATGAACTTGGGGTCTTGAGCTCCCACCACACCTCTCAAACGTTCAAGGACAATCCTCTTGACTAATCCACAGGAGGCCAAACACGATGACAGAAATGCAGGTAACGCTACCTGCCTTGCTTTGCGCACCCCTATACCTCCCAGTCGCACTGGGAGGGTTGCCTGCTCCCATTGCTGATCCTCTAGTGACAGATTCAGTGCCTTCTTGAAGGTTGATCTCAGGTGTGCGTCATACTCGTCAAGTGTTGGGTTTTCAAAAGAGGGTGCGCACCTCAAGAAGTAAGTGAGTCTTGGCATAGTAAGACACCTTGTGAGGAGATACAGGGCATCATGGGCATCAAGATCACTTATTCTCTCCTCCATTCTTTTCAGGTCATTCACTTTGTCCTTGAGGAATGTGTCGATGGCGTGGTGACCCAGCGGTGCTCCCAGGAGGGTACTGTTGGATGGAGTGATAGTAGTGACTTCTGGGAGGATTGTTTGCACCGCATTGATTATTTCTTGATTTGTTGTGATAATTTCACACTTTGAGGGATTAAGGATGCGTCCTAAGGCTTCTCCCTGTGTCTTCACCCATTGTAGGTCCTCTAACAAGGACTCCCCTGTACCTACCAGAGTGCCATCATCCAGGTACCAGATGTTGAGCTCGCTGCATAGGCTGGAAGTTAGTTCTCTTACTGCCAAACAGAAGAGAAGTGGAGCGAGTGGATCACCCTGCTGAACACCATCAGATGAGGGAATTTCATGTTCCCCAAACAAAAGAGTCGAGGGTTTGCTGTAGCCAGCTGAAATGAAGGGAAAGAGACTGGGGAACCGCTCTCGAACGGCTGGCAAGACCACATCTCTCTTCACCATATTAAAGGCATTTCTAAAGTCAAGTTTGACTACGGCCTTGTCTTCTGATAGGTCCCTGATGTAGGCCCTTGCCGCATGAGCTGCGGCTTCACTGCCTTGAGAGACCCCAAAGCCCAGTTGGTGTGGCTGGAGTAAACTGGCAGCTTCTAGGCGAATGTTTCTTACTGCTGCTTTGGCAACTAGACGGCGAAGGGTGTTACCAACAGCAATGGGTCTGATTCCCCCATCCTTCTTCTTCAAAGCGCATAATGAGGCTCCAAAAAAGAAAGGTTTAATTTCTTCTGGGATTCGCCCAGCCAGGCAGTTGTTGACAAAAGTTGTTAATTCGGTGAGGAGAATTGATGCAGATGCTCCGAGTACTGGATTTACCATCTCTTTGAGGTGTTGTGGTCGAATTCCAGTGTAACCTCCTGCAGATCCTGTTGGAAATGACACTATCGCCTTATAGACATTACATAATTTGGTTAAATTTATATGAATTATTCTTAGTCTTATCTTCCATGTACACAGAATCACATGACAGTGGATAGCAGTGCATGGGCAGAACATGGGAGTACACGGGAGCACAAAGGAATACGTGGGGGGCGTGGTAAAATAAACACACAGTATTATGCGAGCCCTTATTGACTTCGTTTCGCCCACACAGTGGGCTTTATCAAGTCACAAACAGATGTACGTGGGTAAAGTTCACTCTGTGGGCGAAATGTAGTCAATAAAGGTATTTTGTATCATTTATATTACATAGAAACACACGGGAGTACATGGGAGTACACGGGAGTACTCGTATAGTAAATTGAGAGTTCAATCCGCGACTATCCTGAGGACTATTTTCCGACTATCTCAGTTTCCTTAGATGTTGTCTTCTAGATTTGGTGGCGTTGCTAAATCTAGCATTGATGGTACCGAGGTAATGATGCTAAAGCAGCCGTACTTTGCTCTGTAAGTTGCTAACTTCTAAATAACATGATTTCTAACCCTCCGGCCGACTCCCGCCGATGTAGGGTGACCCGACGAAGAAGAAAGCACGTTCACTGTTGCTCTTGCAATCACCGTCTTGCCAGAAGGGCGCCGGCATCACACACGATAAAAATAAATTGAGTACCGAAGCTGAGTTGCCTTGATTCAATACCTGTACTGATAGAAATATTTTTTTCCCCCCTTCCCTGCTAGATCTAGTTTTGATGGAGTTACCAAATTAGACATTGATGCTGCAGCCAGATCTAGTATTGATGATGGCTCCTTCTCTCGCCCCAGTCGCTTCTTTGATGCGTTGATGCATAAGAAAACATCACAATGAGGAACCCAGACGAGTATTTGCTTTTCATTTCACTCTCACAAACCATCCACTCGATTTCCTTTATAACTTGAATCCTCTATTTCGATTTTAATTTTTTTTTCACTTAATATTTTGAGTAGAGGTGGTATATTTATATATATATATATATATATATATATATATATATATATATATATATATATATATATATATATATATATGTATATAACCTGTTAAATATATTCTAAAGGATGGAGTTAAGAGTCATTTACAAGCTAAAGTTTCTCTCTCTATCTCTCTCTTCTCTCTCTCTCTCTCTCTCTCTCTCTCTCTCTCTCTCTCTCTCTCTCTCTCTCTCTCTCTCTCTCTCTCTCTCTCTCTCTCTCTCTCTCTCTCCCACGCTTCACAATACATTTCTCATCCAGTGGTGCTCAGAGGCCACAAATCAGGTTGGTAGTGCAGAAAAACATTTAGGAGAGTGCTTCAAGGCCTCGCGAGGAATGGTTAAAACCACCACAAGGAATTGTGGAGCAGAGGGAGAGGAACCAAGTGTTTAATTTCTCACTGAATGTCTGATTCAGTGTGTGTGTGTGTGTGTGTGTGTGTGTGTGTGTGTGTGTGTGTGTGTGTGTGTTCATTCATCTATTTCTCCTTTCGTAGTGTGATGTACTAGAGATTTAACCCACCTATCCATGTATGGTACACAATACCAATTAGATGAAGAATGGGACATGTGCAACATCTGGGTACCTTTATCGTAGACTTTTCGTCATCCAGTGGCTTTATCAATACAAATTCAAGGACATAATTATAAGTACTCTTCACCAACTCCAAGACTTAGGGACTGATCACCTCATCTTCCAATTATGTCCTGTAATTTGTATTGATAAAGCAACTGGATGACAAAACGTCTACAGTCAAGAAACCCAGATGTTGCATATGACTTGCGAAATCGTGAAAATACGATTGTAAACAAGCCACTGAACGGGTGGGGTTTGAATCCATGGCAAGTAAGTCATAAAACTCGAGGCCAGTGCGTAAGCCAACGGCCCAGTGGCTTACGCACTGGCCTGAAGTTTTACGACTCACTTTCCATGAGTTCTAACCCCACACGTACCGTAGTTTGTTGCACACGTGTTTAATTCAACTAAACCCACCTAAACCCGGTTTTTTTTAAACTCCACGGATATGAAATATTGCCTCTCGCCCTGAGAGATCAATGACACTCAAACCGCTAATTTTTTTTTCCATGTAGTTGTGGAATTGACGTTTTGATCTTCAACAAAAGACAGACTTTCCGGTGAATTGCGTTTATGCATCTGTTGGCCGTTGATTCTTTCTTTTTGCTTTCACTGAAGTATCATGATGATGTGTCAAGGCTCCGAAAAAAAAGCATCGGCTGGAACACAGAGGAATAAGAACGGTGGAACACAGCAGGAGGACTACTGGATCACTGCCGACAAGTAGATAGGTAAGATACATACATGTTGGGTATCTTTATAGTCGAAAGGTATTTGCTTCCTCTACAAGTTTCATGAGTCGAATACAGAGGTGAGTGAAGAAGTCTGGTGGGTGTGATCATGCCATCTCTATCTCTCCATTGTTCCCGGGGTCTTTAGTATTTAACACCTTTTCGTTCATCTGAAGAAGCCTGTACAACAGGCGAAATGCTTCGACAATAAGCATACTAACTACTAACTATTGCACATATGTCTTACTGGCCCATGCTAGGCAGGTTCCCCTCATCTTCAATCCTTCTAACTCATTTGTCTAACCAATTATCTAACTTCGAAGTGCGGAGGATCTTCCGTTATTTGGGAGTTGTTTTCGGAAGAAATATCTTGAAGATGAATGTTTAAAGACCCGAAATCAACAAGAGGGAGTGTGGGTTGTCGATACGTGGGTCTAGATAACGCGGCTTTTCACCAAGGTTCCTGGAGAAGTATTTACCGTCTTGAGGCAAAAATCTGTAATGGGACTTACAAACTTAGTCAGACAGTATCTTGAGCGGATGCTGCGGGGAATTGTTTGTAGTTCTTGCTTAAAACTATAGATGAGAGGTGTGTGTGTGAAAGAGAGAGAGAGAGAGAGAGAGAGAGAGAGAGAGAGAGAGAGAGAGAGAGAGAGAGAGAGAGAGAGAGAGAGAGAAAGGAGAGAAAAAGAGAGAGAGAGAGAGAGGATCGCGAAATAAGTTAGGTTAACAGCTTTTAGTTCCTGTAATGATCTAAGCTCGACAACAGATCTTAGCTTGTAAAATGAGCTGAGTCGGAATAACATCTATTAGCTTGTTAAATGAGCTGAGGTAGAATAACAGCTCACAACACATAAATAATAAAAGTGATATTAACCCATAAAGTGAGTTAGTTTGAGCCTTACAATAGCTCTTACCCTGTTTATATATATATATATATATATATATATATATATATATATATATATATATATATATATATATATATATATATATATATATTTATATATACATACACTCATGAAAACTAAACTAACCCCAGCAGAACATTTAGTGCAGAAATAGAGATATATGTGACGGTATAGTTTACGGTTATGAAGAATTTAATAACAAAATGCACATGACAACAGTGCATATATGCGTTTTGAATGCATTTAGGTATTCCAAAATGCATTAAACTGAAAAATAAACGTATTTCACCACGTACGCGCTTTTTTGCAGATTCACAGAGCTCGCTTTTTGTTACTAAATTTTTGTACTAACTCTGAAGTCCAGGGGGTGCAATATATTCTTTTTTCAATGTTTTATGCTTCCCCTGCCACAATAACATCGATGGGTAATTAGAGCGCGCACGTGTGCGCGTGTGTATGTACTCAACTAGTTGTGGTTGCTGTGGTCGTGTGTGTGTGTGTATGTGTGTGTGTGTGTATGTGTGTGTGTATGTGTACTCACCTATTTGTGGTTGCAGGGGTCGATTCATAGCTTGTGAGACCTTTACCCACTCTGCCGGAGGTATCCCAGCAAGTGAGCACCTCTCTTGTATTATCCCAGTGCTTAACAGAATAGGGAATAACATAAGAAGGTACAAAATAAAATTGGGAATTATGGCTATAGTTTACTTAATAACATAAAGTTCGAGAATACAACATGTCCTGACGGAGAATTACATACTATAATCATTGACCTATGAGACTTATTACCAGGGGAAAGGGTAGATGTTATCAGTAACACGGATTTATACACACTCTTAATTCACCAACCAGCTGACCCGAGATTCGCTATGCGTGGCCCACTGCACACACGCTGTCCAGGGCCCCTCTCACCGGACCTGTCACCCACCTCTCAGTCTCCTCTAGCTGTTGTTGTAGGTTCACCGGTACTGCCGACCCGGGTCTTCTCCAGATGGTGACCCGGCCGTCTCCTCTAGCGGTTTTCATGACCTTATATGGTGCTCAAAGCATTCCCCTTCCCCATAAGGTGTAGACCACGTGTTACGACCTGACGCCAGGCAAGAACAAAAGACCTGAGGCTTAAGCATGGAGGCGTGGCTGACAGCTATTTGTCAAGGCAAGGTGTGGGTAATTAGGTCGACCTCACAAGCACACTGACTACATCACAAGCTCCTTGCACCGCCTCTTCACTGATCGCTACTAGGTCTTCTCTCTCCCTGCTCCATGAGCTTTATCAAGCCTTGTCTTAAAACTATGTATGGTTCCTGCCTCCACTACGTGTGTGTATGTGTGTGTGTGTGTAAATAAGGGGGTTATGTCCCTGTTATTTATCTGTATATTGTAACCAAAATTTTAAATATGTCAGAAAACGCCTCAGTTGTTTTGAAGCGTCGAAATATGAAATAAAAACAAATTTTCACTTGTTCTTTTATATATGATAATCTCCAGCTATTGGGCTTTCCTTTGCACTAGTACTAAAGGACTATAACCTGATCTATCATACATTATGTGTAGAGTAGCGGTTGATTAGCATATAGAATTCAGCCCCAAAACATGCCGTACCATTTCTTAAACCGAATCTTTCATCGATTTCTGTACCAGGTAGTGTACTCCGGTTGCAAGTGAATCTCTGGTGAGCTGGAGGCTGTGGTAAGACCCTTCACACTCGTCAGCCCTAACAACGTACAAGAAATGCGATGTTGACCCCGAGTTTAGTGGCTTTGAGATGGATGTGGCCACAAGGGGTCAAGGAATTATCAGAAACCTCCTGAGAGCCAAGGCCGGGGTCTGTGTTGCTCCAGCAATAATCACTGAGATACTTTGTCTGAGACACATCTGCAAATGCCTTGTAGCAGCGAGGAAGCCGCATGTCGCCTTGAAATGTTATCTAATTCGCGGTGTAATATGCTAACGAATGTCAGATTCCTTCACTGTACTGGCGTAGTGTAGGGTAAGTGGCCCTGTAACTAGGTAGTTGCTATATTGGCTTAAATAGGCAGAGTCAGTACACTCGCCTCTTCACTCCCGTAAAAGTTTTATTGTGACTGAAGCCTGAGTGCCCAGCGTGGGCACTTGTGCCTGGTCGTCCGGCACAGTGCGCCTCTGTTGTCAATTTGTGTAGGTTGTGAAAGATAATTGTAGATACTAAGCTAAATTACTCTATGTCTAAATCTAACTTAGCTTAAATAAGTAGTAGTAATTTAAGCCTATGGAGGCTTCATTACTAAATTAGTCTTATAAATAAAGAGTATATATAAAGAAATATGGCAACGTTAAGTAAGTATACTATGGGTACACTGCCTTCCCTTGAAGAATGCGTATGGTGTTGCCTCAGCACCCCCTCCTTTCCCTCCTTCTTAGAGGGGGGTCTAACGGTTTGGGAAATCAGCCAACTTCTCTGATTTTCCATACCTTACTGTGAAGCTGTGAGTTGCTGGGACTTTCACTGCATTGCCCTCTAGTGTGTCCCATCGTTTTTCGATTCAGTTCGGTATTCAAGAGTGATGAGCATCGTTTAATTAGATTTCAAAACAGCTTTAAATACACAAATAACCCTCACGTAGGAGAGAGGAGCTCACGACGACGTTTCAGTCCCACTTGGACAAAAGATTAACGACACAAAATAGGGAGATGCACTTCGCTGAAATGAATTTGATCTACGAAGAGAAGGAATATGTGAAAAGTGGTAAGAAGAAAAACACATTAATGGGGAGCGCATCTTCCCTTCCACCCACAACAATGATAATAATTGATAAATATTTAGAGGATCCTTGCACACGACTACAACGACAAACAAGTGAGCAGGAGCACTAGGCTCCGGCTGCGCTTAACGAGGGGAACAAAAACAAAAACGAAGTCTTGAGAACTTACTCGCTCGTGCAAACATCCGAACTAAAAATATCGAAGTGAATTTAAGAGGAGAGAGAGAGAGAGAGAGAGAGAGAGAGAGAGAGAGAGAGAGAGAGAGAGAGAGAAGAGAGAGAGAGAGAGAGAGAGAGAGAGAGAGAGAGAGAGAGAGAGAGAGAGAGAGAGAGAGAGAGAGAGAGAGAGAGAGAGAGAGAGAGAACAGAAAAAAATGCTATCGTATTTACTCTCTTGCGACAAAAATAATAATAATGTTATTTCGCTTTGATGGACGCAGGTCCCTCTCCCCTTCCCCTTCCCCTTCCACATCTCCCTCCCTATCCAATTCCCCTCCCCTATCTCTTTTCTTACCTCTCCTTCCCTCTTCTCTCACAAATAACTCCCCCTACCCTGTTTCCCCCTCCCAAAACCCCTCCCACAACACCTTCCCTCCCCCTCCCAAAACACCCTCCCGTGAGACATCCCTTCCTCTCTAATCCCCCCCTATAAATACTCTCATTCCCCCTCCCCAGTCTCTCTTTTCTCTAGTTTTCCTTGCACAGTTCATATGTACTCCTGTCTAGCACACCTCCCTTGTACTCCTGTCTAGCACACCTCCCTTGTACTCCTGTCTAGCACACCTCCCTTGTACTCCTGTCTAGCACACCTCCCTTGTACTCCTGTCTAGCACACCTCCCTTGTAATCCTGTCTAGCACACCTCCCTTCTACTCCTGTCTAGCACACCTCCCTTGTACTCCTGTCTTGCACACCTCCCTTGTACTCCTGTTTAGCACACCTCCCTTGTACTCCTGTCTAGCACACCTCCCTTGTACTCCTGTCTAGCGCACCTCCCTTGTACTCCTGTCTAGCACACCTCCCTTGTACTCCTGTCTAGCGCACCTCCCTTGTACTCCTGTCTAGCACACCTCCCTTGTACTCCTGTCTAGCACACCTCCCTTGTACTCCTGTCTAGCACACCTCCCTTGTAATCCTGTCTAGCACACCTCCCTTGTACTCCTGTCTAGCGCACCTCCCTTGTACTCCTGTTTAACACACCTCCCTTGTACTCCTGTCTTGCACACCTCCCTTGTACTCCTGTCTAGCACACCTCCCTTGTACTCCTGTCTAGCGCACCTCCCTTGTACTCCTGTATTGCACACCTTCCTTGTACTCCTGTCTAGCACACCTCCCTTGTACTCCTGTCTAGCGCACCTCCCTTGTACTCCTGTCTAGCACACCTCCCTTGTACTCCTGTCTAGCGCACCTCCCTTGTACTCCTGTATTGCACACCTCCCTTGTACTCCTGTATTGCACACCTCCCTTGACCTCTGGCGTCCATAGAATGTCTCTTTACAAACGGTGATTGCATATCTTTGTCTTGCAGACTGTTATAGTCTCGTGTAACCAAAGGTTTTTCATCCGAACTTGGCAAGTTCATCGCCTTCTCCTCCCGACTGATACAGTCCCCATGTGACTGTTGAAGATTTTCTCTTGTTCGTTCCAGTCAGGTAATCAAAGATTGAAGTCACCAGTTGCCTTTTTGATTTCTCTTCTCTTGTTATTTTTGTGTTGTTTTATATGTATCAGAAAAATGGACGAGGAGAGATTTTTGATAAACTTTTAATAATATATATATATATATATATATATATATATATATATATATATATATATATATATATATATATATATATATATATATATATATATATATATATATATATATATATATATATATATATATATATATATATATATATAATATATATATATATATATATATATATATATATATATATATATATTATATATATATATATATATATATATATATATATATATATATATATATATATATATATATATATATATATATATATATATACTAATAAAAAATTTGTCAAAAAAATATATTAATCCCTTATTTATTGAGCAAAATTATATATATATATAGAGAGAGAATTGAATGTCAAAAGATCCTCGTAACATATGTTTAAAAATATTTTAAATTAAAAAAAAATATATACACACATATATATATGGAAAATTTTCAATTTGTTCTGTATAAATAATGGCGACCGAAATAATATATTGAGATTCATTCATGAGGTTTTATCTTCGGGGGGAAAAAAAGAGCAAATGGTTTTTGTAATATTATTTCGCGTCCTTATTCTGCCAAAAGGAACATAATTATTCATGTATATTTGTGTAAAATAATAGCACAGTTTTGTTCTATGTTGAAACACTATAAGCTTTTTTTTATTCAGGTATTCGCTATTGATAATTTTTTGATGCTATAATGTACCAATTAAAATCAGGTGGAATAGAGGTGAAATTTTTCTTTTTAATGAAAATATGATACGTATTGGACATGCATTTTTATAAGAGATTTGGGGTATTGTAAAAAAAAAATATATATGATTTTTAACTGTGGTCTTAAAGCCTGAAGCTGTATGCAAATTTTTGTTTTCTTCTTCTTTCTTCTTCTTCTTCTTCTTCTTCTTCTTCTTCTTCTTCTTCTTCTTCCTCTTCTTGTTCTTCTTATTATTATTTATACAATAATAATAATAATAATAATAATAATAATAATAATAATAATAATAATAATAATAATAATAATAATAATATTGACCACAATAATATTGACCACAATGGAAATAAGACAGACAGTCCTCCATGACACATTGACTTTCTTGGGTTATCCTGGGTGGATAACCTTCCCTACCCTGGGTTATCCTGGGTGGATAACCTTCCCTACCCTGGGTTATCCTGGGGTGGATAATCCTCCCTACCCTGGGTTATCCTGGGTGGATAACCTTCCCTACCCTGGGTTATCCTGGGGTGGATAATCCTCCCTACCCTGGGTTATCCTGGGGTGGATAATCCTCCCTACCCTGGGTTATCCTGGGGTGGATAATCCTCCGTACCCTGGGTTATCCTGGGTGGATAACCCTCCCTACCTTTAGTTATCCTGGGTGGATAACCCTCCCTACCCTGGGTTATCCTGGGTGGATAACCCTCCCTACCTTTGGTTATCCTGGGTGGATAACCCTCCCTACCTTTGGTTATCCTGTGAGGATAACCCTCCGATCCAGGGTGGCTAACCCTCCGGGGTTAAAAACTCCAACAAAATATTATCTTATCTTATCAGAAAGCTACTGAGACTACGAAAACTTTATAAGATAACCTAACAGAAATGAAAATACGTGAGGCTTGACAACTAATCAATGCCTCCATTAGAATAGAAACTAAGCACATAAAAACTAGAAATTGAGAACAAAAAACCCACAATACCGCGACTGGAACAATACACGAATAACTCGAACATAGGAGAGAGAGGAGCTTACGACGACGTTTCGGTCCCACTTAGACCATTTACAAAGTCACACTTTGTAAATTTACAAAGTCACACTTTGTAAATGGTTCATTTCAGACCAAAACGTCGTCGTAGGCACCTCCTATGTTTCGGGTTTTTTGTGTATAGACATTGAGAAGTAGGTACACGCCTTTTACCCTCGTGTCACCCACTTCCCATTTTCATACCAGATTCAGACATGGTTGTACCAGATTCAGACATGGCTGTACCAGATTTAGACGTGGCTGTACCAGATTCAGACGTGGCTGTACCAGATTCAGACGTAGCTGTACCAGATTCAGACATGGCTGTACCAGATTCAGACATGGCTGTACCATATTCAGACATGGCTGCACCAGATTCAGACATGGCTGTACCAGATTCAGACATGGTTTTACCAAATTCAGACATGGCTGTACCAGATTCAGACATGGCTGCACCAGATTCAGACATGGCTGTACCAGATGCAGACATGGCTGTACCAGATTCAGACATGGCTGTACCAGATTCAGACATGGCTATGCCTCCCTATTCCCTCAAGAAACTAATCCCCCCAAAAATGCTCTGCTTCAGGACCAGTCTACATGGAGTGCTTCTGAATATATACTCGATCTAAAGATTCAAAACATTACAATGGTTCTCTGAATTCTTAACAGCTGAAGAGGGAAGTTTCTCTCCTCCTCCATCGTGTCAGATGGTAATATAAAAAGAGAGAAATTATGGAATTAAAGACCAGGGCCTTGATGATGGTAGGAGTCTTGATCTTAAAAAATTGAGCTACTCATTTCTTTCTCTAGTCAAACACTTATTGATAAATCTTTTGTGCATGAGCATAAAATCCATTGAATGTACACAGACACAAGCATGTAGACCTAGGCAAAAATATTTACACATAGACACAAGCATGTAGATTTGGAAACAAATATTTAGACACAGACATAAATATGTAGACAGTGACACAAACATAAGCATTTTCACTACCACCACCACCACCACCATCACGTCTATCACCATTACTACGACGTCTACCAGCATCACCACCACACCTACCATCATCACCACCAACCCTACCATCATCACCACAATGCCTACCACCACAATCACCACACGAACACACACTACCAACACAACCACCTCACCCCACAACTATCAACTCATCCAGGTGGTAGGGGAGGATGAACCTCGTCAACCACTCCCATTCTCATTAACCACCCCTACTCACAAACCACCCCTACTCATCAACCACCCTTTCTCTTTAACCACCCCTACTCATCAGCCACCCTAATAATTAACCACCCCTACTCATCAACCACCCTAATAATTAACCACCCTCTACTAATTAACCACCCCTACTAATTAACCACCCCTACTAATTAACCACCCCTATTCATTAACCACCCTCTACTCATTAACCACCCCCTACTCATCAACCACCCCTACTCATCACCACCACTAGTACCAACGAACACATAAGTACCCCTCTTCTTTCTCATTGCTCCAGTCACTGTTGCCAGACGGGGATAATAACCCCCTCCTCCAGTATTGTGCATCTGCGGCCTAACTTGGTAACGATGCTGTCGTAGTTTCATCTTTCCCAACTTCAACAATAGCAGTAGAGAGCTCCCTTGTTACACGATACCTGCTACTATCGTCAGTAATATTATTATATAGGGGAGAGATCGCGCAATATTGCTTCATACTCTCGGAACTCATCAAAGGTAAAGGTATATACATACATTCATACATTTTTTCATCATCTTATTTTTATTATTATTAGTAGTATTATCATTATTATTTATATAATAATAATAATAATAATAATAATAATAATAATAATAATAATAATAATAATAATAATAATAATAATAATAATAATAATAATAATAATAATAATAATAATAATAATAATAATAATACGTAATAATACATATATTCATACATAAATACATACATGCATACATACATACATATATACACACATACATATATACATACATACATGCTTACAGGAGCTGTGAAACGACCTTTGCAGTCACAAATAGCTGAGTACATGTTTATATATATATATATATATATATATATATATATATATATATATATATATATATATATATATATATATATATATATATATATATATATATATATATATTATATATACCCACATAAATACACATAAATTCATACAAAAGCATATACACACATGTATTACGTTCACTTCACACTGGATAATTCACATCAACAACTTAGTTAGCCAATAACACGACAGATAACGAAGACCTTGACAACCAAATTATCTTTATTGGTCATTATATTCATTAATATCCGTCATAATTACGTTCATAACATAACCGCGGATAGTTTGTTGAGTCCGACGTCTCGTGTGTGACGTCCAGTACGTCGCTTGTGGCGTCGCATACGTCGGTTTTGGCGTCGCGGTCGTCGATTGTGACGTCACATACGTCGGCTTTGACCCCTGTCGTATAGAATGGTGATTACGTTTTTTTCCAGTCAGATCAGTCGTTGCTAAACGTAACTATAAATTCTGGTCTTTAATTAAAATAAAATCTGTAAATTATTTACAAATCTAAAGATTTACAGATTTACTAAGCTGGTAGACCATATAACTGCGAAGAGCAAAATTGCTAGCTTTTATTGGAGCATTTCGCCCTTTTGAAGCTGTGTGTGTGTCCGTAATTTGGCATTTTAAAATAGATTATAGTCCAATATATTATAGGTTCCTTAGTGGCAGTCACAATCAGCTGTAAATTATGCAGAGTTTTGATATCCAGCCGCTGGAATAATAATGAAACGAAGCAAACTGGAGACTGATGGTGAAGGTAATAACTTTTATCTAGACTTATCTCGTTTTTAGATAATTCTTAAAGTTATGATAATCTCCAGAAATTTTTGGGTGTTGAATGTTAGTGTTGGGTGTTGTATGTTAGTCCTGGGGGTTGAATGTTAGTGTTGGGTGTTGTATGTTAATCCTGGGGGTTGAATGTTAGTGTTGGGTGTTGTATGTTAATCCTGGGGGTTGAATGTTAGTGTTGGATGTTGTATGTTAATCTTGGGGGTTGAATGTTAGTCCTGGGTGTTAAATGTTAGTACTTGGTATGTTAACTCCATAAAAGATCTCGTGTGCCATTACTGAGTAACGTAACTCCGTTGTGTGTCGCCAGAACTGACTATTACCTTTATCTAACATCCAACATTAATTCTAACCGAAGCAAATCAGGTGGAGAATACTGAGAAGGTTGATCTTGAGAAGTTCCCTCTCTGGAACATCCTGTCTCTGTCCACCTTATCTATTCCACGCAGTATTTTGTATGTCGTTATCATGTCTCCTATATAAGATAACGATGGAGAAGTTTCCTGACTATAAGTGTAAGTGTGCCTAAAACTATACACACTGGGTTTAACTGCCGTCTTTGATATCTATAGGACAAAAAAATTACCTTCATAGAGTACAACATTTACAGAGTGTAAAATATTTACCCACTTTACATGGTGCGTAGTCGGCATTTCTACTGACTTTAAATCCCCCTACCCAGAGTGTATATTGGGCCGGTGTTACTGTTATTGCGTTGGATGCCTGACTTTAGAGCCACGGGGGCGCTGCCAATTAAGAAAACACGATTGGCACTCGAGTTACAATAAATGTATCACTTCTTTAAGGGACCTTTTTTATATTTCTTTTTTTTTTCATTGTTTTCCTGGGCCTTTGATCGAGACTCGAACCTCATTAATAATAATAATAATAATAATAATAATAATAATAATAATAATAATAATAATAATAATAATAATAATAAATAATAATAATAATAATAATAATAATAATAATAATAATAATAATAATAATAATAATAATAATAATAATAATAATAATAATAATAAAAATAATAATAATAATAATAATAAATAATAATAATAATAATAAATAACAATAATAATAATAATAATAATAAATTCCCAGGTGATGAATTAACTCGAGTCTCACTCACTGAAATCTGTTTCACAGTAAATGAAGTGGAATACGAACATTAACATTACAGTGAACACCGGGAGGGTTTCACTGCTGACGAAGCCTCGGTGCTTCAGGAAGTGGGGTGGGTGAGTGGGGGGTGGGGGTGAGGTGTCTACATGATGGATTGCTCACACGATGAGTTATCTCCTGTTATGAGAGCTGTGTGAGTTGAGTGTGACTGTTGAGTGGGGTGCATGTGTGACACTCAGGTATTCTGAGGGTACAGAGTCACAATACCCTGGCTGAAGCAGTACCCTGGCTGGGACAATACGATAGCTGGGACAATACCCTGGCTGGGACAATACGATGGCTGGGACAATACCCTTGCTGGGACAATACCCCGGCTCGGACAATACCCTGGCTGGGACAATACCGTAGCTGGGATAATACCGTGGCTGGAGCAATATCCTGGCTGGAGCAATACCCTGGCTTGGACAATACACTGACTAGGACAATACCCTGGCTTTAGCAGTATTCTGGCTGGGACAATACCCTGGGTGGAGCAATACCCTGGCAGGGACAATATCCTGGCCGGAGCAATACCCTGGCTGGGACAATACCCTAGCTGGAACAGTACCCTGGATGGGACAATACCCTGGCTGGGACAATACCGTAGCTGGGACAATACCATGGCTGAGGCAGTACCCTGGCTGGGACAATACCCTGGCTGGGACAATACCCTGGCTGGGACAATACCCTGGCTGGGACAATACCCTGACTGGGACAATACCCTGGCTGGGACAATACCCTGACTGGGACAATACCCTGGCTGGGACAATACCCTGGCTGGAATAATACTGTGGCTGGAACAATTCACCATAAACTTCTGCTGGTGTCACCCTCTTCCTTCCTTCCTTCCTTCCTTCCTTCATTCCGTCCCCCTACGTCTAAAATTGTCTACAACCTTCTCTATTTCTCTCGTCCCAGTTGTGACTTGACGATGGTACATAACTGAGCGAAACGTCGTTATAAGATTCCTCTCCTAAAGGCGGATTTGAGTGAACTTTGGTATCTTTACTCTCGAAACGTTTCGACCGATTTCTTCAGTCGAATAAGGGAGATAGTAACACGAATTCGACTGATTTCTGCTGTGTAAACGAAATCTTTCGACGACAAAGACACCCAAATGATGTACTTGTTGTAATTGTACTTGTTGTAATTGTACTTGTAGTACTTGTACTTGTTGTACTTGTACTTAGCGACATTGTAAACTATTTATAATACTGTACGATGCCTCTGACTTGTGTCGAGAGTTTTCTTCTCAAAACTAAAGGCCTATGAAATATAAATCGACCACAAGACCTAAAAAAATAATTAGGCTGGTCACAGTGAAAATTATATTCATGGGGAAAAGCGCTAAATCCCTAGGGGGTCACACAGCACCTGGGGAATGGGAGATACTAACCAGGGGCTCATCCGCTGAAGGAACGGGTTGCTCCAGTTTCCCTGAATCAAGAGATGTAGTTTTCTCTTCACGGTGACAGGAAGGGGAAAAAAATTGTGATTCGGAGTCCTAACTTCGACTTTATGAGTGTTTTTCATGCGGAAGTCAATATTAGGTCTGCACCAGCCAGGAGGAAGTAAATCCCTGCCGAAATCCAGAGGAATTCATGTCAAACAATTTCAACACTTCAGCAGTGATAGATGCACATACGAAAAAGACAGTCAGAAAGACCAGACAGACAGTCAGAAAGACCAGACAGACAGTCAGAAAGACCAGACAGACAGTCAGAAAGACCAGAAAGACAGTCAGGAAGACCAGACAGACAGTCAGAAAGACCAGAAAGACAGTCAGAAAGACCAGACAGACAGTCAGAAAGACCAGAAAGACAGTCAGAAAGACCAAACAGTCAGAGAGACAGACAGACAGTCAGAAAGACAGATAAAGAGACAGTAAAACAGACAGACAGACCCAGAGACAGACCAAAAAATAGGTCAGGCAGTCTTTAAAAATCAATTCCTTGTAACAAGAAGCAAACAATTGATTTGGATCGTTGCAACAACTTCCGAAACAGAGCCAGAAACGCAGTGCCATAGCGCACGGTGAAAAGAAATCCATAATTAGTAATAATGATGTATTATTAGAGAGAGCGTCAACTGAAAAATAGATATAGGTCACAGAAGCTGACAGACTGGCATACTAAATTGCAATTCAATATTTCTCGGTGATCGCCACACCAGCGCTCGAGGTGATAATATAACCTGCAATATCACAACACAAAACTGAAAAATAATTGGCCAAAATCACCTATGTTTTTCGTGGCACTAATGAAGAATGTTTAATATTCTTAAAAAATAAGTTTTCCCAGTCATTTTTTTTACGTTCCTGAGAGGTGATGTGGTATTAATCTTTAACGTTCCAGAGGGTAGTGTGGTATTAATGTTTAACGTTCCAGAGGGGTAGTGTGGTATTAATGTTTAACGTTCCAGAGGGGTAGTGTGGTATTAATGTTTAACGTTCCAGAGGGTAGTGTGGTATTAATGTTTAACGTTCCAGAGGGTAGTGTGGTATTAATGTTTAACGTTCCAGAGGGTAGTATGGTATTAATGTTTAACGTTCCAAAGGGGTAGTGTGGTATTAATGTTTAACGTTCCAGAGGGTAGTGTGGTATTAATGTTTAACGTTCCAGAGGGTAGTGTGGTATTAATGTTTAACGTTCCAGAGGGTAGTGTTGTATTAAATTTTTACAGTACTTGAGAATTCTTTCTCATTTTGGGTCTATATTGTTTTTTTTTACCACAGATTGCCGACTAAATTTTTTTTTTACGTAAACAAGAAAATATATGAACGTAGTTTGGATTAAAGTGCTATAAACACTATAAAGAGTTGAAACCACTTGGGCCAAACAAATAAAAAACAAATAGGTACTAGAGATCTATATATTTTGGTCTCAGTAGCTGTACTGAAAAAGATCTCTGAAAAAGGGCGAAATATACAGAACAAATAAGCATTTTTACTCTAAATTAATGCTTTTCAGTCAAATTTTTTTAATTTAAAGTAATTTCCTAAAAATGCCTGAAAAAACTCGGCCAAAGTTAAATTCCTCCTATATATCAAGTTTTTTCCTCTCTTACCTGTTGTTTCATGACTCGTAAAAACGTAATATCACGATTACCAACAACAGGAGATGATAGGATTCGACTCGTGGCATAGTTATCCTGCACTTCCCACGTCAACACTCACCACTACCCCATGACGGTCTGAAAAGATTCCTCCAACTGTGTATATTTCTACACGCAACAAAGGTTAGCCTGGGATACCAGTTTGACCACAAATGCAGTTTCTTTATGGACGAATCTCACACCAAGATGGCCGTGACGAGAGCTAGCTCAAGTTATAACAAAAAAAGGTCGGTGTGAGTGACTTGATTATTACCATTTTAGGGAACTAGACAAAGTAGTTGTCCTTAATACTGGAAGAGCAGTGCAGTAGGTCCTCTGGACCGTGCTATGCAGGTTCAACTCACACCTGTACATTCCCCTCCCATTACAATTATCAAATCTATTTTTAAAGCCTCTCTAAAGCCCCGAATAAAATTTAAAATGACTGCTGTCAATAAGGAACGCATTGTTTTGCATACTAATACAGAATGAAAACAAAAGACGTAAATATATAGTAAATGAAAACTGATAATATACTTATCACAATTCGAAGATATAGGAACCATGAAAATATGCTTTTAGGACTTAAACCGGCCACACTGACCAGTATTATTATCATTATATTAATAATACCTGGTTGGATGAATCTTATTGTAACCAGCTGGCCCAGTGGTTTACGCACCGGCCTGGAGTTATACGATTCACTGGCCATGAGTTCTAACCCCACCCATACTGGTTTATATTAATAATGGTATAAACCTTGAATAGATACCTACAAATTGGTTTAGAAAGACACGTAAACAAACACTAGGACATATTAGAAAACGTTTCGGTCCTGGGACCTTGATCACTTCTAAAATTCAGAGGTTAAAAAGGTAAAATCAACCAATATATAAGACACAGGAACAACACTTTGGTATCTTTATGAAGAAAATGTTTTATCAGCCAGTGGATTTGTCAGTCCATGGAGACGGTAGATGACTTGAAGAGGCAAATTGAGGGACTGATCACCTGAAATTACCTCCTCAGGTCTTAAACCTTCTCCTCCAGTAATTGTCCGTATTGGACTGATGAAGTCACTAGTGGGGGAAACGTCTCCACTATAGACACCCAAGTTTTGTACATGGGGTCTTATTCATCCAAGCTGGCCAGATACATTGGTCAAAACTGCATTCGGCTGGCAAGAGTGAACAAAATACACACTTTTTAGAATAATCTATTGTGGCAACGTTTCGATCTATGTAAGAACGATGTAACTCTACACAGAGCGAAACGTTGTCATAGACTAGCATCTAGAATCCTAAAACGAGCCTAGTAGTAAATTTCTTACCCAGAACTTAAAAAAATATACTAAACTAGAAAACAGCTGAAGATAGACACATGGGCAACATCTTGTTATCTTTATTATAGACGTTTCGCCCTCCAGTGGCTTCATCAATACAAATTCAAGGACATAATTGGAAGACAATAGAACTACATACAAAAGAGGAAACATTGCTAATTTTATTAAAAAGAAAAAAAACGAGGAGAGGAGACAGAACATGCACCCTCAACTACCCCGACATTTCGGAGGTAAGACAAATCCCAGACATTATTTAGGACTCAACCGTAAAATCTCTGGACGTCTCTGTCCCACATCTCACTGGGATGATCGACTTCAAGTTTTTCGAAGTCGTGGAAATAAAAAGCTTATAGATTATTCGAGATTTATATTCGATGCTTCACCCATCGACTGGAACGATTGTCCGATAAAAAACGCATTTTACACACAGGCGCCTATACGAGCGTATACGAATATATACATGTATTTGAGTGTGTGCTAGTATAAGAGCGTATTACTTGAATCTCAATTTAAAAAAATGCTTGTAAAGTCCATAATGTTTGTTTTTTTGGGCTGACAAACACACACACACGCATATATATAAACACGCGGAATAACAGGTATATCTTACTACTTCTACTTACACTTAGGTGTCACACTACACATTCATGCACACGCATATATGTATACACTCATCTGGGTTTTCTTCTATTTTCTTAATAGTTCTTGTTCTTGTTTATTTCCGCTTATCTCCATGAAGAAATGGAAAATAATTCTTCCTCCGTAAGCCATGCGTGTTGTAAGAGGCGACTAAAATGCCGGGAGCAAGGAGCTAGTAACCCCTTCTCCTGTATAAATTACTAAATTTAAAAAGAAACACTCTCGTTTTATTTTTTAGATCACACTGTCTCGGTGGGATACTGCCGGTTCGTTGAAAAAAAAAAAAAATATATGTAAATTAACAACTATTATCCACCATTACTTCACAACTACCACCACTACCCACCACCACTACCCCACCACCACTACCACCACTACTAGCCACAAACCCGCTTCATTACCCAGGTGCTGACATACCAGTGGGTCGTGTTGATAGCTTCCTCAGGAGAGGGTGATAAAGTGTCTCTCAGTTGAGATAAGTCCACCACAGCCCTTAACTCACCTCTAATGATCACCAGTCTTATTCACGCAGCTTTATTCAGCCTCCCAGTAAACTGGTGTCGGCTGGTGTGATAATTGGATTGGTAGCGTAGTAACTGTGGTTGGTATGATAATTTTGGTTGGTGGCGTAGTAATTGTGGCTGGTGTGATAATTGTGGTTGCTGGTGTGATAATTGTGGTTGGTGTGATAATTGTGGTTGGTGGTGTGATAATTGTGGTTGGTGTGATAATTGTGGTTGGTGTGATAATTGTGGTTGGTGGTGTGATAATTGTGGTTGGTGGTGTGATAATTGTGGTTGGTGGTGTGATAATTGTATTTGGTGGTGTGATAATTGTGGTCGGTCTAATAATTGTGGTTGGCGGTGTGATAATTGTGGTTGGTGGTGTGATAATTGTGGATAGTGGTGTGATAATTGTGGATGGTGGTGTGATAATTGTGGTCGGTCTAATAATTGTGGTTGGCGGTGTGATAATTGTGGTTGGTGGTGTGATAATTGTGGTTGGTGGTGTGATAATTTTGGATGGTGGTGTGATAATTGTGGTCGGTCTAATAATTGTGGTTGGTGGTGTGATAATTGTGGTCGGTCTAATAATTGTCGTTGGTGGTGTGATAATTGTGGTTGGTGGTGTGATAATTGTGGATGGTGGTGTGATAATTGTGGCTGATGGTGTGATAATTGTGGATGGTGGTATGATAATTATGGATAGTGGTGTGATAATTGTGGTTGGTGGTGTGATAATTGTGGATGGTGGTGTGATAATTGTGGATGGTGGTATGATAATTGTGGATGGTGGTGTGATAATTGTGGTTGGTGGTTTGTGATAATAATTGTGGATGGTGGTGTGATAATTGGGGGGGTTTGTGTGGTTGTGATAATTGTGGTGGTGGATTGTGGATGATAATTGTGGATGGTGGTATGATAATTATGGTTGGTGGTGTGATAATTGTGGATGGTGGTGTGATAATTGTGGATGGTGGTGTGATAATTGTGGATGGTGGTGTGATAATTACCAAAGAATGTTGGTAGAATTTCCTACAACATGTCTGGTAAAAGGCCACAAGTGCAACTAATGTGATATTTTACCATGGCAACGTTTCGCTCTCCAGGATCGACACAGGTGGCAATAAGTAGTGCTGATAAAACTCTACACAGGGCGAAACGTTGTCTTCGTCCTCAACAAATAACTCTCCTTAATTACTCTCCTGATATAAATTCTCTTTGCATTTCCTCTTACGTTTTTCTTACTTATAAAATATTTTATAGAGGGGACGGAGAGAGAATAGGATAAAGAAGAGGAAATAGAAGAGACGGGAGAGATAGAAGAGAAGAGAGATAGAGAGGATGGGAAATGGGGAAAGAGAGGTTGAAAGAGGAGAAGAAATAAGTAACAAGAGGAGGAGGAGGAGGAGGAGATGGAGAAGAATAATGAAATGGGCAGAAGGAAAAGAGGGAGAGATGAATGTAAACAAAAATAAGAGAAAGTGGGAGGAAAGGAAAGGTAGAGGGAAAAAGGGAGATAGGAGGAAGAGAGAGGAGAGAGAGAGAGAGAGAGAGAGAGAGAGAGAGAGAGAGAGAGAGAGAGAGAGAGAGAGAGAGAGAGAGAGAGAGAGAGAGAGAAGGAGAGAAGGAGGAGGGAGGAGGAGGATGATAAATGAAACGACTCTGGCTCATTTGCAGAAAAGAAGAGAGGGGGAGATAGAGAAGGGGAGGGAGGTAGAGAATGGGGAGGGGGGTAGAGAAGGGGGAGGAAGGTAAAGAAGGAGGGAAGGAGGTAGAGAAGGAGGGAGGGAGGTATAGAAGGCGGGGAAAGGAGGGAGAATGGGAGACACTCACACACATGCAAATGTAAACACACACACACACACACACACTAGAGGACAGGAGGGTTAGGGGAGACATGATAACGACATATAAAATACTGCGAGGAATAGATAAGGTGGACAGAGACAAGATGTTCCAGAGAGGGGATACAGAAACAAGGGGTCACAATTGGAAGTTGAAGACTCCTATGAGTCAAAGGGATGTTAGGAAGTATTTCTTCAGTCATAGAGTTGTCAGGAAGTGGAATAGCCTAGAAAGTGACGTAGTGGAGGCAGGAACCATACATTGTTTTAAGACTAGGTTTGATAAAGCTCATGGAGCAGGGAGAGAGAGGACCTAGTAGCAATCAGTGAAGATGCGGGGCCAGGAGCTATGAATCGACCCTTGCAACCACAAATAGGTGAGTACAAATAGGTGAGTACACACACACACTGGTAGTTAAAAACTCAGATGAATCACAGGGATGTTAAGAAATATTCCTTCAGCCATAGAGTTGTCAGTAAGTGGAACAATCTCTGGAGTGAAGAAGTGGAGTCAGGCTCCATATATAGCTTTAAGAGGTATGATAAGGCTCTTGGAGCAGGGAGATAGTGGACCTAGTAGCGACCAGCGAAGAGGAGGAGCCAGGAGCTATGAATCGACCCCTGCAACTACAAATAGGTGAACACACACACACACCACATTAATCAAAACTAAGCAGAAACAGGAAGTAAAAAAGTTCCATATGACGTGCTAACGCCCTGACATGTTCATATTACTCACAGTTTGTGAAACGAGAAAATAAAATCACAAAGACATACATCATCTCAGCTCCCGTGAGGAGTCTAGGGCGGGACGAGGGAGATGTTGAAGGAATGCTTGTAATGGTTCCTGGAATGATCTGAGTGTAGCCAGGAATGCTTGGAATTTATCCAGAAATGACTGGAATGGCTCCCGGAGCGATCGGAGTGTAGTCAGGAATGCTTGGAATTCGCCCAGAAATGCTTGGAATTCTTCGTGGAATGATGGAAATGTAGCTAGAAATGCCTGGAATACTTCCACGAATTACTGGAATATATCCAGAAATGCTTGGAATAACCCCAGAAATGATCGCTATGTAGGCAGGAATGCCTGGGATATACCTTGAGAATTCGAAATATACCAAAAAATGCTTGGAATCCACCAAGAAAGCTTGGAATACACCAGGGAGGGGGTAAAATGCTTCGGAAATATTTGGAATATGTAAAAAACAAAACATGAAATATACGTTACGCTTGAAAAAACGTAACGAAAAGTCTTGAATACGCGACTTGAGGAGAATAACTCTACATCTCTACCGTGAACCAGAAGCTTGTTAAGGGAGGTTTACTGTACAGATTCACTGTGTTTTGGGGAGGTTGTAGGAGTAGACGGTTGTTGTTGTGGTGATGGTTGTTGCTGTGGTGGTGCTGTGGTGGTGCTGTGGTGGTTGTGGTGATAGCGGTGTCAGTGGTAAATGCATGTGTGTGTGTGTGTGTAGTAAAAAAACACACACACACTATTAATAAAATTACCAAAGCATACATACTGTTTTCCAATCATTTCGGAGTTTAAAAGCCTCGTCATCTGTGCTATAAAGATAATACACAACCTAACAAACAGAAAAACTGACTTATACAAAATAGTGTTTACGTTCAATTTAGACGAAAAACCGCAAAAGACGAACTTCAAGTGTATATTATAGGGCCATATTTGTATTAGCTGTACTTTTATATATATATATATATATATATATTATATATATATATATATATATATATATATATATATATATATATATATATATATATATATATATCAGTGTATATACTTTAAGAGATTGCTTTATTCCCTAATTTTTTTTTTTGGTTGTTGACAGTTAAAACGTAGCCCTAATGACCCTTGTTTAGTGGATAGATTTGATACCCGGTTCAGCGGGTATCAATCAAAGTGATTGAAAGATGATAAGGTTGAGTCTTAGTAGTGTTGATATCGTCACTTTAAAACCATCACAGCCACGAGCGTATTTACTAAAATAGCAATAATCATACTAGGGATTCACTATAGTCTCTGGACTACGATGAAACTGACTTCACCGTAGAACTTGTTTCACTATAGTTTCCTTGGTTTACTGTCTTTGAGTTCACTGTAATCCTGGTTTCAGTCATCGTCATTACCTTCAGTAAAGTCTGTGGCTTCAGTTAAACACTCTGCATAATATCTACCGCAATGTTTAAGAGGATGCACTTGAGGGTAAACTGAACTAAACGAATGTTCCTACGGCGGGCGTCGCAGTGTCAGCAGCTGGGACTTCCCACCGCCCGCCTCGGCTGGACAATATTGTTAGCCGACAAAATATAGGACAGCTGAGGAGGGTTCAGCGTTTGAAGGGTAAGAGAGAGGCGAACCATCAACCTTCACCATCTGGAAAAGACCCGGGCCGGGACAAGACCGGCGAACCTACAACAACGAACCATCAACCCCCTCCCCACCCACTCACTCTTCCTCTGTCTCCTTTTGTTTTCTCTCTCTCTAGTGTTTAGTATTGAAGTCTTGTCCAGCTAACAACACCACTGGCTTGCCCTTCGCTTCATCCATGGTCTGCTTCACTAGAGGCTGGGGTGAGGGGAGTACCCTGCGTCCTGTGTTACAAGGGACAGGGGGTAAGGGTGGTAGTGCTCCCTGTCTTTAGGGGGATGAGGGAGTTAGGGATGGTCCTGGTCTCTGTCCAGGGGACGAGACCCTGACGAGAAAACTTGGGTGTATTTCATCCCTTGTGGTGCAGGGAAATGAAAGAGGCTGATGTAGACAACCCGAAGAGAAAATGAAAAGGGGAGGGGAGAGAGAGAGAGAGAGAGAGAAAGAGAGACTTTTTATTGTTAAGAGATATATCTATATATCTCTTAACAATGAAAAGGCTTTCAAATGAGCTGATGTAAATAACAGCTCTTAGCTTGTAAATAAAGTTGGGAACCCTAAACCTAATCTTGTAAAACCCTGTGTAAAGAGAGAAAGAGAGAGAGAGAGAGAGAGAGAGAGAGAGAGAGAGAGAGAGAGAGAGAGAGAGAGAGAGAGAGAGAGAGAGAGTATAAAACATGTCAAAGTCAGAGACACATGGCAAAATAAAAGAAATATTTCCTCCCCATGGAAGCTGTGAGTTGGATTAGCCGGCATGTGGAGATGAGAGGAACACAGGAAGTGTCTAGCCTCGCTTTACACTCACCACCTGCCAGACCAAAATAAAAAATAAAACAAATACAAATAAATAAAACAACGAAGCAAAACTGGGGGACTTTCGAACCAGCGTTGTCATCTTTTCTGCAGTGGTTTAAAGACTATCTACTACGTGAGTTTTTTTTTCTTTACTCATTTAACAGAAATCTACTGCCCGAGGGTCTTTATTATAAGACCATAATCAAGAAAGAGCACTGCAGCAGGCCTACTGGCTCGTGCTAGGCAGATCCAAGTTACACCCACTTAAGAAGGAAGAAGCACTGCTGCGGGCCTACTGGCCCAAACTAGGCATGTACAACTCACTCTCTCACACACCAACTCATGTACTTCTTTTTCTTCCTCTCTTGGTCCTGTCCCGGTCACCCTCGCTTATATATACGGACTCCCTCACTCCTTTGTCTTATCACAATAAAAAAGTTATAATTATAACCTTAATTTTTAAAGGGAAGGACCGATATGTCAGTAGTAGCATTTGTACCAATAACAGTTATTGAGTCACAGTCTTCCTACGTGATCACTGACCGTTACTAGTTTCTGCTGACCTAGCGATGTCATAGGTCACCCTCTGAATGCCGTGAACGTCATCGCTCACTGGCGTCAGTTCAGAGCAGAGTATAGGGACGGGCAGGTCAGACTCTGAGTGCTTCCCATATTTTTCCACTAATATATAAGTTACTAAGCCAAGCTTCGTTTGTGTTTATTACCAAATCCATCAAGAACCCACACGACAGATAAGCCAGCGGAAGGTCTCGGTCAGATGACCAAAAGCTCCAACTGCGGGTTATCATGTGACTAAGACCCGCATCAGGAAACACTTGTCCTGTTTCCTGACAAACATTATACCTACCATCTTTTGTGTTAGTGTGACTTTGTAAATAGTCCAAGTCTGACTGTGCTGGTAAAGATCATCAGACAGACAGAGGCACAGACAGCCACATATACATACACACAGATACAGACACAGAGACAGAGAAACAGAGACAGGCACACAGATATACACACAGACAGGAGAACAGGTTACTAATATCAGTAAAGCACTTTGCACACGAAAGGCTATCTCTCTCACACACACACACAGCTTAGTAAGAAATCACATGAAGAAGAGCCAGACGCTGAGAGCTGCAAGAATACTGAACGTGAGCCTCCTCAGAATTTAATTGCAATAGAATCCTGTGTACGTTGGTTCTTCCTACTGCACCTCGCCCTTCTCTTCCCTCCCCCTCCCCCTCTCCCTCCCTTCCATCTCCCTTCATCCCCCTCCCTCTCCCCCTTCACCTATTTTCCAAACGCATCCTCCTCCTCCCATCTTCACGATGCCCTCTCTCCACCATCTTCAACTTTCCCCACCGTTTTCCAGATTCCCTCCACCATCTTCCAGACCCTCTCCACCATCTTCTAGGCCCTCGTCATTATCTTCCAGATTCCCTCCACCATCTTCCACACCATTTCTACCATCTTCTAGACCTCCAGTATCTTCCAGACCCACTCCACCACTTTCTAGACCTCTCCATTATATTCAGGCTCTCTTCACCATCTTCCAGGCTCCCTCCACCACCTTCCAGACCCTCTCCACCATCTTTCAGACCCTCTGCACCATCTTCCAGACGTCCCAATCATCTTCCAGACATCCCCACCGTCTTTCAGACGTCCCCAACATCTTTCAGATATCCCCACCGTCTTCCAGACGTCTCAACCAGCTTTCCAGACCCTCTCCACCATCTTCCGGACGTCCCCCAACATCTTCCGGATGTCCCCACTATCTTTCAGAGTACCTTCCATCATTTACAAAACGCTCCCTTAGCATCTTCAACACGTCTCCCACCATTGAAAATTAAAGAAGTCTTTCACCGTCATTGAGACGTCTTCCATCATCTCCTACCATTTTAAGACGTCTTCCATCATCTCCTACCATTTTATGACGTCTTTCATTATCTCCTACCATTATAAGACGTCTTTCATCATCTCCTACCATTTTAAGACGTCTTCCATCATCTCCTACCATTTTAAGACGTCTTTCATCATCTCCTACCATTTTAAGACGTCTCCAATCATCTCCTACCATCTTTAAGACGTCTTCCATCATCTCCTACCATATTTAAGACGTCTCACATCATCTTTAAGACGTCTCCCACCGTCTTTAAGACGTTCTCAACACCCACCTTCACACTTATACGTACTTCCTACGCAAAAATTCTGCGAATTAAAGAAAAATGAGAGGAAAAAAACTTCTCCAAGAATGTCTTTGAGAAAGGAGGTGAGATCAAGGAAGAATTGTCGAGTTAAGATGAATATGACACGAGGTACGAACAACCAGGTGAAGATGACATGAGGTACGAGCAACCAGGTGAAGATGACATGAGGTACGAGCAACCAGGTGAATATGACATGAGGTACGAGCAGTCAGGTGAAGATGACATGAGCTCCAGTCAGGTGAAGATGAATCATAGACACATTAAAAAAAGAGCGAGTCACTTCGTGACGTATGGCCCCTCATTATCACCCCACCTCCCCAACCAGCACCATCTGCCAACCCCCACCATCTGCCAACCCCCATATCAACCATCCACCACCACGACCAACATCCACCACTACCACCACCACCACCCAACATTCACCATTCACCACCAGCACGACCACCATCCACCACCACCCACCACCAGCACGACCACCATCCACCATCCACCACCAGCACGACCACCATCCACCACCACCCACCACCAGCACGACCACCATCCACCACCACCACCAGCACGACCACCATCCACCACTACCACCCACCAACCACAACCACCACCACCCGCAGTTCTCATCTCTGTGGATTATATAAGACAAAGCAGTTCCTTCATGCTAGTGGATGCGTCATCTATCTGCTTCAGACTGTCTAAATCACCAGGACTCGGAGAAATGTCTACTTCATTAATCTATTTCAAACCGCTGTAAATCAGAGAGAGAGAGAGAGAGAGAGAGAGAGAGAGAGAGAGAGAGAGAGAGAGAGAGAGAGAGAGAGAGAGAGAGAGAGAGAGAGAGAGAGAATGGAGGATAACTCGAGTCTGGAACACATTCGTACAGCATAAGGATATCAATGAAATAGTCAGTTGATCAAATGAAATCGCTAGCCCTCAGATGGCTCCAATTTCACCCTTGTTCCAATATATATATATATATATATATATATATATATATATATATATATATATATATATATATATATATATATTTTTTTGTTTCATAACAAAAAAGTCTCTCAAATGAGCTGATGTAAGTAATTTTTTGTAAATAAAGTTAGGAATCTTAACCTAACCTTGTAAAACCCTGTTTAAAGAGAGAGAGAGAGAGAGAGAGAGAGAGAGAGAGAGAGAGAGAGAGAGAGAGAGAGAGAGAGAGAGAGAGAGAGAGAGAGAGAGAGAAGTACAGACCTCTAAGAGACACACTGTTCATCTGTACGTCTCAGCACCGCACATTCCTTCATCACAGTCTGCCGACAACACTCGGGCTTGCCCATATTTCTGCCCAGGACGCACAAATACCCTCCCCCATCCCCACCATCACCACCCAACCACCACCCTCCCCATTATCTTCAGCTGTCTGGGTGGGTGGGGGGCTTAATCTACTCCTTCTCTCCCTCCCCCTTCCTTCCCTCCCACCCTCTTCCTTCCCTCCCACCCTCTTCCTTCTCTCCCACAACTCATGAGATATTATCCTTAGCCGCCTCGACGGGTGGAAGTATAATCTACTACTACTTCCCTCATACCTCATCTCCCTTCCTCAGCTCTACTGGAGAGGGAAGGGTGAGTGGGATGTTATACTCTCTCTCTCTCTTGCCTTTCAACCCCCACCTCCCCATAAACCCCTGTTTACCATTTCTGTCTCTTGTGAAATATCCTGATACTCTCCCATGCAGTTAGGGAGCTTGTATACTGCTTCCCAACCATGAAAATGGGGAGTTATGCTTCCATGCTTCCCCTGCCCACCACACATGCAGCTAGAAGTCTTTAAACTACTTTCTAACCATGCAAACAGGGAGCTACGCTCTCCCTACCCACCACCCATGCAGCTGTAAGCCTTAAACTACTCCCCAACCATGCAACTGGGGAGCTAAACTTACCCTACCCACCACCCATACAGCTGTAAGCCTTAAACTACTCCCCAACCATGGAAATGGGGAGCTAAACTTACCCTACCCACCACCCATACAGCTGTAAGCCTTAATCTACTCCCCAACCATGGAAATGGGGAGCTAAACTTACCCTACCCACCACCCATACAGCTGTAAGCCTTAAACTACTCCCCAACCATGGAAATGGGGAGCTAAACTTACCCTACCCACCACCCATACAGCTTTAAGCCTTAAACAACTCCCCAACCATGCAAATGGGAAGCTAAACTTACCCTACCCACCACCCATACAGCTGTAAGCCTTAAACTACTCCCCAACCATGCAAACAGGGAGCTAAACTTACCCTACCCACCACCCATGCAGCTGTAAGCCTTAAACAACTCCCCAACCATGCAAATGGGGAGCTAAACTTACCCTACCCACCACCAATGCAGCTGTAAGCCTTAAACAACTCCCCAACCATGCAAATGGGGAGCTACACTTCCCCTACCCACCACCCATGCAATTGAAACCTTATAAACTGCTCCCCATCTATGCGAATGAGAACCTGACCTTACTCCCATCTCCCATGCAGTTAGAGGCTTGATACCCATTCTGTCACCAACATACCCATGAAACACAGCACCCCCCCCCCCACCTCCAAAAACAATTCATTCCACGACCTTCAATAATACAGGGGGCCGCCGCCCCCCTAAAAAGTTAATGATGCAAGAAAAAGTATTGCGGCTTTTTTTGCTGTGTATTATTATTATTATTATTATTATTAATATTATTATTATTATTATTATTAATATTATTATTATTATTATTATTATTATCTCGTTCTCTTTTTCTTTCTTTAAAGGATTTATTTTTTACTATGTTAAAATGAATTTTTTCCTTGTTAAATTTTTTTTCTTGATAAACAAATTTTTTTCTTTGTTAAAATCATTTTTTCCTTGTTAAATTTTGTTTTTCTTGTTAAACTATTTTTTTTCTTTGTTAAAATAATTTTTTTTACTTGTTAAAAGGAATGTTTTTTTTCCCTTGTTTAAAAAAAGTTAATTTTTTTCACCTTGTTGAAACGACTGCATAATAAAGCCTTTTATTTTTCTTATTTTCTTTATTATTCAGCATTAATCAGACCATTTAAAAAAAAAAGAGGAACAAAATATATAGAAGCATGAGAGTTGAGTCAGAGAGATGAGTCAGTGGGATGATGCCGGATCATTAGGTATGATCCCGGATCATTAGGTATGATCCCGGATCATTAGGTATGATCCCGGATCATTAGGTATGATCCGAAGTTAGCTGATGGGATCATACCTAAGGTGATATTGGATCGATTCCTGAGAGTCAGCTGCCTTGTGAACCTTCCCCCCCCCCTCTGTAGATGTCATGGAAAGAGTTTCATGGTTCGTGTTATTTAATTCTTAATGAACTTTCTCAATCGGATTTAAAATAAAAAATTACACTTTGTGGAGGTTTAAAAAGAACCTCCTGAATTATATTTGCTAAAAGAATCACATTATGTAGAGGAGCTTTTAAAAGAGAGCTTTCTGAATTATATTTACTAAAATCACATTATGTAGACGAGCTTAAAAGAAGAGCTTCATGAATTACATTCACTGGATGTGAAATGAAATTGGAATAAAATTATATTTTTTCACTTTATTTTTCCTGGTGTTTTGCACTTCATGTTTTGCGTTTAATTACGACAATGTAAGTGTTTCAATACAATGTAGCGCCAATTCTTTCATTTATATGCATTTTGCAACTAAAATTTCAAGTGCCATTGAGAAAACGCAGCAAACCTGAAAAGTCGAAATGTTTAAACGTTATATTTTACGTTTAACGCTTTATATTCAACGTTTTAGACTCTGTGTTTTGCGTTATATTTCTTCATAGTTTGCGTTTTCCACTCTGCATTTTTTCGTTACGCCCTGAAACGCAGAACGACCACAGCGTCTCCATGACAGGAAGATTTACCATTTCAGAACCCTGGATGACAGATGGCAGTGAAAAAAACGTCTTCACTTGTCACTGTCATCGGCTAGATAAACGCGCGTCGTCGCTCAGTGCGTCTCTGAAGAAGGACGAGATGGCCACAGACTTCCTCTCATAGCAATAGACAGTCCTGTCCAAGCCAAAAGAGGCAGCCAAGCCATTTGGAAACTTGGCTAGACAGCGGCAATTTTGCAATGGTAAGTTAAATTACCTCTGCCCAGCTTTACCATCCAAACTCGTTCTGCCTGAAGAGATTTGCTGCGGTGTTGACGCTCTGATGAATTGTATCATCTTTTAACTGAGGTTATTACGAATTTAATTTTAGGGACAACCTGGAAAGATTTTTCTATTTTTGGAGAGTGTTGTTCAGCGCGCGTTCCTGCTCTGGTTCAAGGTCTCTCGCGCTCGCTAACACACTCTCTGGTACGCTTACACACACTTTGGTATGCTTACACACACTCTGGTACGCTTACACACTCTCTGGTACGCTTACACACACTCTCTGGTACGCTTACACACACACACATACACAAGAGTAGAACAGATATGATAAAACTCATGGAACAGGGACAAAGTGGACCTAGTAGCGACCAGCGAATAGGCGGGGCCAAGAGCTGTGAAGCGATCCTTGCAATCACAAATAGGTGAGCACACGCACACACTCACACGCAATAAAAAATAAACATGTTACAATGGATAAGAGAACCTTTGAGATGAAAACGTAGTTACAAGAGGAAAAATGTACTCGTGGGGCTATGTCTTAAGTGGGGTGCCACAAGGATCCGTACTTGCCCCAGTAATCATTTCAATATTAGTAAACTGTAAAATACCTACAAGTGAGTGATTCAGACACATGTGCAACCAGTGGCCTTTTCAGTACAATTCAGGGACATAGAGGAAAGACTGTAGAATAGAAGGTAATCAGTCCCTCAGCCTGGCAGAATTATATGAAAGAGACAGTAGATGAGGAAATCAGTCCCTCAGCCTATTCAGGTGAATTTGAAGAACAGGCAGGAAGATGAACACTTGTTAAACTGGAGTCAGATGGGGGTGCAGCAGGTGATGGTATCGATACAGGTAGGCGGGACCCACCAGGGAAAATAGCTAAGAGATGGACATGATTATCTCCTCTAAATAATTCTACCAGGTTGAGGCACTGATTCCCCTCTCTTCTACAGTCTCTCGTTTATGTCCATGAATGAAGCCACGGGTTAGCGAAACGTCTACAAAATAAAAATATTTAGATGTAGCACATGCGTCTAATTCATGCCATGACTATGATTTAAATTTATGTAAATTATCAGAATGAATAAAAAGCTACGGGAATATGCTTGCGGATGAAGGAAAATTAAGTAAGATAATAAAAAAAACTATAAAATAATTAAAAAAAATGAGTGCAATCCAGTACTGCGACTGGGCGAGACTCACAAGAGTTTAGGCAGCCACCCACCAGATCAACTAAATTCTTGGTGCTCTAGACGTGTTATATTATTTAACACGTGGCACTATGAGCATAACTGTTTCAGTTGCTACAAACAGGTGAATACAAATAGGAATTCACACAAAAATCAGGAAAAACAGAAAAAAACAGTAGCCCTAACAGCAAAAGAGGAGAAAACAGTAGAAAACGGAAAATGACCTCAAACACGAAGAACAAGAATTAGAAGGAAGAGATCAAGGAAAAATACACGAGAAGCAAACAGAAGAAACAAGGAGAAAACAGAAAGCATAACAAAGAGACTAAACTGAGCTGGCAAAGAGAGGAACAATACGCATGTCCACACAAAGGTACATAATCTTTTTTAATTAAATTTTGGAGCGAAAACAAAAATATTTGAGAGTAAAACTAATCAGTAAGACCTTGTGCAAAATTTGACACAAGGAACACATGGACAAATTTACCAACGAATATTTTTTTCCGAACTTTAACCTGTGTTTCAGTTCAATTTGTAGTTGGAGTCCACGCTTATTTGAGAGTCCGGACTAGTTTACGAGTCCAGAAATTATTTGAGAGTCCGGACTAGTTTACGAGTCCAGAAATTATTTGAGAGTCCGGACTAGTTTACGAGTCCAGAAATTATTTGAGAGTCCGGACTAGTTTACGAGTCTAGAAATTATTTGAGAGTCCGGACTAGTTTACGAGTCCAGAAATTATTTGAGAGTCCGGACTAGTTTACGAGTCCAGAAATTATTTGAGAGTCCGGACTAGTTTACGAGTCCAGAAATTATTTGAGAGTCCGGACTAGTTTACGAGTCCAGAAATTATTTGAGAGTCCGGATTAGTTTACGAGTCCAGAAATTATTTGAGAGTCCGGACTAGTTTACGAGTCCAGAAATTATTTGAGAGTCCGGACTAGTTTACGAGTCCAGAAATTGAGTTCGAGGATAAACGTGTTTCGATAATTGTTCATAGAAGGAAAAAAAAAAGGGAATCAATAAATTTTGGAAGAAATTTTGCCAGTATTAGACAACAGTGAACATGTAATAAGAAATAATAGCATTTGTAACAGAGAGAAGCATTTGTGACAGACAGAAGCATTTGTAACAGAGAGAAGCATTTGTGACAGACAGAAGCATTTGTGACAGAGAGAAGCATTTGTGACAGACAGAAGCATTTGTGACAGAGAGAAGCATTTGTGACAGACAGAAGCATTTGTGACAGACAGAAGCATTTCTGACAGACAGAAGCATTTTTGACAGACAGAAGCATTTCTAACAGAAAACCATTTGTAACAGAAGCATGTCTGACAGACTGAGGCATTTTGGCTAATGCTTATCGTTTCTCTCCAGTTATAAGATTTATCAATATTTTTTGCGTCTCCTCCTTCTTCAGAGGTAGAGGATAGTTATGGAGGAACCCTTAAGACGTCTGTCGATGATTTCTTCCCCAATCGTTGAGAGACGTGGGATTCAACGTCTCTCTCTCTTCCTCTCTTTCTTTTTCTCCTCTCGTTTTTATTTTGTATCTCATTCCTTTATTCCAGTTTCTTAGTTGTTGTCCAACAACTTTTAATAAGTTATTAATTAAGTTGTTTGTGAAGGCCGGAGACAATTTATTTTTACGTTCATTATATGTAAAAATACAAAATTTTCAGAAAACTTAATTTTTTTTTCTGCATTTTTTGTATTTATTTTTCTCAAGTTCACCAGTGCACAATATTTTTCTTATTTAAAATATTAATTCATTAATTAAAATATTAACTCATTAATTAATATTTTGTTCAGAGAGGTTTTAAAAAAAATCATCAGTGAATGACGTGAGTGACGTGTGGATCATTCAACAAGAGAAATGAAGGCTCGATACTTCGTTAACTAATCACTGTCAGGTCTCTGGTCGACAGGCAGACGTGTTAAGCTTCCCAATATTTAGACAAATATGACCTCATTTAAGGTCAGGTTGCCATGAAGAATTATGAGTCAAAGTGATTTTCCTACCTAACACGAACAGAGAATGTCAGGAACATCTAGGTACCCCAGTTGTTACCCAGGTACCATAGTAACCGGCAATTATCCAGTTCCACTAACTAGGAACACACACAAATACATACACCAACATCATCTGCTAATTAAGGACATTTAAGCAAGTGATCTCTTAAGCCTTCACCCGTGCGTTGACTGCTAACCCCGTGCCCACCTACTGTTGACACTGTGATAATTACCACCCCGTTGTAACCCCCCGTGGGAGTAAGCAATAATCCCTGCGTTTTTATTCTCATTAATTGGTTTGGGTTTTTATTGAATACATATAGAATAAGGGTGAATGGAGCAGGGAATATATCATTGTGTTCTGGCTTTGTTTTTTTCTGTGTTCTGGCTCTGTTTATCTGTGTTCTGGCTCTGTTTATCTGTGTTCTCGCTCTGTTTATCTATGCTCTGGCTCTGTTTATCTGTGCTCTGGCTCTGTTTATCTGTGCTCTGGCTCTGTTTATCTGCGCTCTGGCTCTGTTTATCTGTGTTCTGGCTCTGTTTATCTGTGCTCTGGCTCTGTTTATCTGTGTTTTGGTTCTGTTTATCTGTATTCTGGCTCTGTTTATCTGTGCTCTGGCTCTGTTTATCTGTGTTCTGGTTTTGTTTATCTCTTGTCTTTGTCTTTGTTTCTCTCTCTCTCTCTCTCTCTCTCTCTCTCTCTCTCTCTCTCTCTCTCTCTCTCTCTCTCTCTCTCTCTCTCTCTCTCTCTCCCTCTCTCCTTAGCGTCTGACTAATAACAAGACAAGAGTCCTCGTCAGAACGCTCTTACACCCCATCAATCATAACATCAAAGACGAGTGTTCCTGTATGACTCTCTCTTGTACTCTTTAATTTGTGTAGGTGGGGAGGGATGGCAAGTGTCATTGTTAGGAGTGGCACTGCCCGACCTGCGTCACGTGGTGAGGGATGGCAAGTGTCATTGTTAGGAGTGGCACTGCCTGACCTGCGTCACGTGGTGAGGGATGGCAAGTGTCACTGTTAGGAGTGGCACTGCCCGACCTGCCTCACGTGGTGAGGGATGGCAAGTGTCATTGCTAGGAGTGGCAGTGCCCGACCTGCCTCACGTGGTGAGAGATGGCAAGTGTCATTGTTAGGAATGGCATGTGGCACTGCCCGACCTTCCTCACGTGGTGAGGGATGGCAAGTGTCATTGTTAGGAGTGACACTGCCCGACCTGCCTCACGTGGTGAGGGATGGCAAGTGTCATTGCTAGGAGTGGCAGTGCCCGACCTGCCTCACGTGGTGAGGGATGGCAAGTGTCATTGTTAGGAGTGGCACTGCCCGACCTGCCTCACGTGGTGAGGGATGGCAAGTGTCATTGTTAGGAGTGGCACTGCCCGACCTGCGTCACGTGGTGAGGGATGGCAAGTGTCATTGCTAGGAGTGGCACTGCCCGACCTGCGTCACGTGGTGAGAGATGGCAAGTGTCATTGCTTGGAGTGGCAGTGCCCGACCTGCCTCAAGTTTTGACTCTCACATGGGAGTGCATAATAGTGCATAAAAGTATATGGAAACAAAACAGATAGTAGGGGACTTGAAGTCCCCACCGAGACCATCTACTAAGCAGAACTATCTACATCTTCCTAGACTAAGGGCTATCGTGTACTATCCATTTGTATATGCCAAGGATAGTATAGCACATGTGCAACGTTTCACCACACAGTGGCTTCATCAGTCCAAGATAAAGAAGAATGGTGAAGACCAGAAGGAGTTTGAGGTAATCAGTCCCTCACACTGTGTTATGGATAATATAGCATCTCCCACGGCGTTCTTTTACCCCTGCGGAGTTAGCGCTTTTCCCGTGAATACACTAAAAATTTTGGAATTAAATATTTATAATTATAATAATTATGATATAATTATAATAATTTATAATAATTCCAAGTTAATAATTTACCTTGCAATTATTTATGTAATTAATAATTCCTTTTTAGCTTTCTTGATTTTTCCCTTGATAAGTTTTCTTGGATTTTCTTTCAGCCTTTAAAGACGGCGGTGCCTTGATTCTGGTGATGGGCTCTTGATCCAAGCAAATTGAGCTACCTTCCTTCTCCTCGGATCATTTTGATTACTTCCCATCCTCCCAACACTGCATGACCTTTCAATATTCTGACACGTGTGACCTTCTATAAAGGTCATCGGACTGAATAGCTTTTATAAAGGCTAAGGGATTGAACACCGTCAGTCAAGGCTACGTTACTGAACACCGTCAGTCAAGGCTACGTTACTGAACACCGTCAGTCAAGGCTACGTTACTGAACACCGTCAGTCAAGGCTACGTTACTGAACACCGTCAGTCAAGGTTACGTTACTGAACACCGTCAGTCAAGGCTACGTTACTGAACACCGTCAGTCAAGGCTACGTTACTGAACACCGTCAGTCAAGGCTACGTTACTGAACACAGTCAGTCAAGGCTACGTTACTGAACACCGTCAGTCAAGGCTACGTTACTGAACACCGTCAGTCAAGGCTACGTTACTGAACACAGTCAGTCAAGGCTACGTTACTGAACACCGTCAGTCAAGGCTACGTTACTGAACACAGTCAGTCAAGGCTACGTTACTGAACACAGTCAGTCAAGGTTACGTTACTGAACACAGTCAGTCAAGGTTACGTTACTGAACACCGTCAGTCAAGGCTACGTTACTGAACACCGTCAGTCAAGGCTACGTTACTGAACACAGTCAGTCAAGGCTACGTTACTGAACACCTCTCCACTTCTTCAAATATGTCAGTATAATAGTCACTTCTGCATTGGACTGAAGAAGCCTGCTGGGCAGGCGAAACGTTTCGTCAGTTAAGATGCTTTAGTGTTGAACATCAAGAGACCAGCAGTGCCATCACTGGCTATTGTTGGCACTATGCCTTCTGACAAGGCTGTGGCTATGTTATTGTTGGCACTGTGCTTTCTCACAAGGCTGTGGCTATGTTATTGTTGGCACTGTGCCTTGTTATTGTCAGGAAGAGACCAAGGTAACTCTGCATATGAATATATTTACAAGAATATCCCTTCCAGGGGAGTGCCTGGAGGCTCGTGAAGAGCTCTTGGTTCAAGGGATTGAAGCAACAAAAGGTAGCTGTCAACCCCTCCAAGAAGTCCCCGGAGTCGATTACTACATATCGCACTTTTGACGACGTTTCGGTCCATTCTGGACCACTATAAAGGTCCAGCATGGGACTAGGAATGGTCCATAGAAATCTGGAACGCCTGGAGTGGCAGTTGCTTATAAGAACTTAGGAATTTGCTTCACCCTTCCCAAAATTCCGAAATAACGCTGGGAGGTGCTGTCAATGTCGATTTTTTTTTCGTTGGTGTCTGCAAGAAGACTGGGATTCCAGGAATCGAGAGGCAGGAACGGTGCCTGGCGGCTCCATGAAGCGGGGAAACGCTCCATCTATTGGAGGCACAAAAATGCTAGTAATCAGTGACTGCTTCTGACGGTCGGGGGAAACAAGGGGAAATGGTGCCATCTGACTGGGAAATGAAGAATGGTGCCATCTGGCTGAGAATTAAGGAATGTTGCCATCTGGCTGGGAACTGAGGAATGTTGCCATCTGGCTGGGAATTCAGGGATGGTGCCATCTGGCTGAGAATTGAGGAATGGTGCCATCTGGCTGAGAATTGAGGAATGGTGCCATTTACCTGGTAGTGTGAATGAAGTGCAAGAGAGAGAGAGAGAGAGAGTGAGAGAGTGAGAGAGATTACTCCAAAATGCTGCCTTCAGTTTTATAAAGGTGCGTGATAAACAAGGAATAACAGCAATAATAATAATAATAATAATAATAATAATAATAATAATAATAATAATAATAATAATAATAATAATAATAATAATAATAATAATAGCACTACTACTACTACTACTACTAATAATAATAATAATCTTACGATGTTTGTATGTAATCTGAGTTTATAAATGAATGAAGGACTGAACGAATGAATGAAGGAAGGAAGGAAGGAAGGAAGACTGAAACAAATGAGAAAAGTGTGAAGAGAAAGATTGAAGAGACAGTAAAGACACAATATCCCCCGTTTATTGACTTTTTCGAAGACACACACACACACACACACACACACACCTCAGCAGGTTACGGGTGCCTTCATTAACATGCCTGGGAAATGTAATTGAAAAAAAATAACACAGAATAGGTTTGCGTCATTAGTCTCAAATCATTATTAACTTTTTTTAATGAGAAGGAGGAGGATGACTCATTAGTTCCATCTGTCTTTACGGCCGGGTTGTTTGTTTTGTTGTTGTTGCTGTTGTTGTGGTTGTTTATGTTATTGCTTTTGTGGTTGGTTCTTATCATGTTATTGTTTTTGTCGCTGCTGTTGTTATTGTTGTGGTTATTTTTTGTTGTTACTTTATTGGTTGTTTTTTTCTTGTTTTCTGTTGAGTAACTGGGAAAGGTGAGCTAAAAGTATTCAAATCCTGTGATTGGGGATTATACCGGGTGAGGTTACTGAGGTTTCAGTATCAGTTACTGAGGTTTCAGTATCTGTTACTGAAGTATCAGTATCAGTTACTGAGGTTTCAGTATCAGTTACTGAGGTTTCAGTATCAGTTACTGAGGTTTCAGTATCAGTTACTGAGGTTTCAGTATCTGTTACTGAGGTTTCAGTATCAGTTACCGAGGTTTCAGTATCAGTTACTGAGGTTTCAGTATCAGTTACTGAGGTTTCAGTATCTGTTACTTAGGTTTCAGTATCAGTTACTGAGGTTTCAGTATCAGTTACTGAGGTTTCAGTATCAGTTACTGAGGTTTCAGTATCTGTTACTGAGGTTTCAGTATCAGTTACTGAGGTTTCAGTATCAGTTACTGAGGTTTCAGTATCTGTTACTTAGGTTTCAATATCAGTTACTGAGGTTTCAGTATCAGTTACTGAGGTTTCAGTATCACTTACTGAGGTTTCAGTATCAGTTACTGAGGTTTCAGTATCAGTTACTGAGGTTTCAGTATCAGTTACTGAGGTTTCAGTATCTGTTACTTAGGTTTCAGTATCAGTTACTGAGGTTTCAGTATCAGTTACTGAGGTTTCAGTATCAGTTACTGAGGTTTCAGTATCAGTTACTGAGGTTTCAGTATCAATTACTGAGGTTTCAGTATCAGTTACTGAGGTTTCAGTATCAGTTACTGAGGTTTCAGTATCAATTACTGAGGTTTCAGTATCAGTTACTGAGGTTTCAGTATCAGTTACTGAGGTTTCAGTATCAGTTACTGAGGTTTCAGCATCTGTTACTGAGGTTTCAGTATCAGTTACTGAGGTTTCAGTATCAGTTACTGAGGTTTCAGTATCAGTTACTGAGGTTTCAGTATCAGTTACTGAGGTTTCAGTATCAGTTACTGAGGTTTCAGTATCAGTTACTGAGGTTTCAGTAGAGGGTTGTATTTACCACGTTGGAGATTCAGGGTTGAGTCCAATAGACCGTCTGTGTTCTCAGATTCCTACGTACATTGTGATGATTTGTGTTATATTTGAATGTATGTCAATATGGGTACACACACACACGCGCGATAAAGCTCTTGGAACAGGGAGATGTTAGACCTAGTAACGACCAGCGAAGAGGCGGGGGCCAGGAGCTACGACTCGATCCCTACCACCACAAATAGGTGAATACACGTACTTAACTCTCCCTTATACCTGGAGAGTGTTCCGGGGGTCAACGCCCCCAAGGCCCGGGACATGACCAGACCTCGCGGTGGAACAGGACCTGATCAACTAGGCTGTTACCGCTGGGAGATTTACCAAACCTATTCTTTCTCATTGTGTCACCCATTTTTTCCCCCTCACCTCCCACCCATTCCTGTACCTCCTCTTTCCTTACCTCTTCCAAATTTCTCTTGCCTTTTTATTACCCTAAATTACCTACCAGATCTTATCCATGTCCAATTTTATTGTCTCTTATTCCCTTATTCTTCATTTGTCTTTCCTCTCTCTCTCTCTCTCTCTCTCTCTCTCTCTCTCTCTCTCTCTCTCTCTCTCTCTCTCTCTCTCTTCGCCTTTGGTGCTTTGATGCTGGTTGAGAGGCTTCGATCCAAGGCATTGGATCAACCCTCTATTTTGTGAAAGCTGATTATGTTTCATTTTCCCAGGAGCTGTATGGACCATCCGGGTTTATCGCTTCCCCATAAATAAAGTGAGAGAAAACCTCAGTTGTCCGTTCTCTCTCTCTCTCTCTCTCTCTCTCTCTCTCTCTCTCTCTCTCTCTCTCTCTCTCTCTCTCTCTCTCTCTCTCTCTCTCTCTCTCTCTCTCTCTCTCTCTCTCTCTCTCTCTATCTATCTATCTATCTCCTTCTCTTATGATTTTTTTTAATAACAAGTCGCCTCATAGACTTTTTTAATAAAAGATCCGAATTTTTAATTCTAATAACGGGACTGTTCTTTTTTTTTCTGTCTAGGCAAAAAAGTCATATTTTATTTTTTTTAAAAATACCAAAATTTTACAGAAGTAAAAATGCAATTTGATACCAGTAAAAAAAAAAAAAAACTTCTGAACTTCGTATAATTTATTAGAACATCAAAATTTTTAATGTTTTTTTTTTATTTAGAAAATTGGAATTAATAAATATTCATTCATTCACAAACCTGAGTCCTTTGTTATTCCGTATTTACATTTTTTATTGAAATTCTTTATTTTATTTCCCTCTTTCTTATTTAGCTTATTTAAATTTTATCTATTTCTCCCTTCCCATCTTCTTAAATTTAGGTTATTCAAATTTCTTTATTACTTCTGTTCCCTGTTCTATAATTAGCACAATTTAAATTTCTTTATTACTCCCTTCCCCTCTTTATTTAGCTTAATTTATATTTCTTTATTTCTCCCTTCCTCTCTTCTTTATTTAGCTTAATTTATATTTCTTTTTTTCTCCATTCGCTCTTCTTTATTTAGCTTAATTTCCTTATTACTCCCTCTCCCTGTTCTTTATTTACTTTAATTCAATTTTATTTATTACTGTACTTTTAATATCCTTTATTTATTTCACCCAAGTTTTTTTATTAATCACAACTTCAATATCAAAAATATACATTTTGTCATAATTTTGGTAGGATTTTCACTCAATAAAACCCATCAAAAAAGATTAATAGAAATTATTGCTAAAAAAAGTATTGCTGATTTTGATTTCAATTATTAATAACAAAGATCGTCAAAAGCAGAGATGGACTTGTGTGAGCTGGGCGTTTATTCTATTGATCTAATCCAACGTAAATTAAACGTCAAAACCATATACATATATATATATAATAATAATAATAATAATAATAATAATAATAATAATAATAATAATAATAATAATAATAATAATCCCAGTGCGCCAGACCCCACCAGTTTTCTCCCCGCTCAAGTGACGAAATACAACATCTAGCTAGCATAAGAAGCTCGCTGCAGCTCCTCTCCCCTGGGTCACTTATACCAGACGTCTGGGCTCACGAACCACGCTGTGTGCGTGCTTCACGAACGCCAGCAGAGCTTACGGCTCCCCCGTCTCGCTAGCCCAATGCAGAATAATCGCTCGTCTTCAGAGACTGAGAGCGCTGGGCTCCACCGCGTAAAACTGCAAGACATTTTTATACATTATGTGTCTTGGGGAGTGTGGATTCCGTCTCATGAGATGGTTGAGTGAGTGTATGGGAGTGTGGAACATACGTAGCTGCCTTAATAAATGTCGGGATGTCTCTCGCTGTCTTCTGCCGATATATCTTAACAGAATCGTAAAATCTCGTGCCGAATTTTTTTTTATCAAGAGGATTTGAGGAACTCTTCCCCATTACACAGGCACTGTCCCTATTTCAGATACTGTATATTACCACCCAAAAACACTCTGCTAACACCTGGCTACCTTGTAGGTAAACAAGATTCCCATGTAATAGTTAACTTGTTTATTTATAGGTTAGAACTCGGGTAGAAGTTCTTGAGAAACTCTTGTTTCAACAAAGTCTGCAACAGTGCAATCAAAATTTCAGCAAATGTCCCTGCAACATTTCACGCATATGTAATATACAAATTATATATATATATATATTACACTGATGACACAAAATTCCCAAGCATCATTCCATGCAACATTCCCTGTAACATACCCTGCAACGGTCTCTGCAAGTCTCTGCAACATCCACTACAACCGTCCGTGCGAGAGACAAACTGTGCAGCAATTCTCTGCGTTGATTGCCTTAATTCCGAGGCGCTGCAGCAGGACGCCGAGGTGCAGGTTACCAAGGAATAATTTACTTCTGCTTGTTGGCTGTCTCGTCTTGTTATAATTCTAGTGCTGACCGTTTGTCAGAGGAACAGAGTACAAGTGCTGCTCTGTCACAGCCACACACATAACATCTTTCTTCATTGTGACATTCTGGATGTCTCTACTGCTAAAAATACACAAACAACTCTTAACAGATTATTATTATTATTATTATTATTATTATTATTATTATTATTATTTTTATTATTATTATTATTATTATTATTATTATTATTATTATTATTATTATTATTATTATTATTATTATTATTATTATTATTATTATTATTACAATGGGGGAGCGCTAAAACCGGAGGGATTATACAGCGCTTGAGAGGGGGGGATATAAGGAATTCTGGTATAATTCAGGGGATTGGAGCACAGATCCAATTCCCTAGATCAAGATCCCCTCACCAGCGTCAAGGAATCTTCCTTGACGGGCACACACAGGAGAAAGTAGCTTATGGCGACGTTTCGGTCCGACTTCGACCACTGACTACGAAACGTCGTCATAAGTTTCTCTCTCCTGTCTGCGGGTTGTTTGTGTGTCGTCCTTTCTGTTCTTTAAAGACGTGATAAGTTTATTTGGTGTCGTTTTACAGCGTTATATTTAGGTTTTACTGCGGTGAATTTCGTTTTTTACAACGTTAAATTTCGTTTTTTTTTACAGTGTTAAATTTGTTTTTTTTTACAGTGTTAAATTTCGGTTTTTACAGTGTTAAATTTCGGTTTTAATTTCGGTTTTTACAGTGTTAAATTTCTTTTTTATAGAGTTAAATTTCGTTTTTTACAGAGTTAAATTTCGGTTTTTACAGAGTTAAATTTCGGTTTTTACAGAGTTAAATTTCGGTTTTTACAGAGTTAAATTTCGGTTTTTACAGAGGTAAATTTACAAGCTAACTGCAGTTCTCTTACATTAGCTTATTTCACAGCTAAGTTGAATCTAAGTTAATAATAATAATAATAATACAAAATTATTATTATTATTATTTCTCTGGCATCATTGTAAATGTTCATCCGGAGCTAACTTCACCTTCCTCATCTCAAACCTATTTATCAAACATTTCCTCAGGCTCTGTACGGCCCCTACGGGTTACTCGCTTTCCTATGAGTATAATAACAATATTATCTAACTGTCTTACCCACTCGAGCAGTCGAAAGAATATTCTCTATCCGTTCCTTCTGTAACAATATTCTCTATTCGTTCCTTCTGTAATAATATTCTCTATCCTTTCCTTCTGTAATAATATTCTCATCTCAGAAGAATATTCCAAATATTTTTCCGAAGGATTTTGAAGGGTAATATTTTTTTGGCCCACCACGAACGTGTCTCTCTCGCTATTACTGGAATACAGAAAAAATGTCGATCGGCTCCCGGGCAGCGAAGTGTTTCAATCTCTTCTCTATTATCGGAGTTGTTTACGTGTGAAAACTGACGTTTGTCAAGTTTACGACTTCGCTCACTGTGTGTGTGTGTGTGTGTGTGTGTGTGTGTGTGTGCCTTTGAGTGTATATTCACCGAAAGATATATATATATATATATATATATATATATATATATATATATATATATATATATATATATATATATATATATATATATATATATATATATATATATATATATATATATATATATATATATATATATATATATATATATATATTTACATACATACGTACAGTGTATTTTCATACACATAATACAGTGTATTTTCACAGAAAATTGAATTTAAATGTTTTTGTATTAAAAGTCTACCTCGGTAACAGTAATACTACTACTACTACTACTACTACTACTAATAATAATAATAATAAAAAATTCTGGGATTCAGAAGCTGTGCCTTTTAAAAAGTAAATATTTAACAGGAGATTGACATGCTTTATTGGGGGCTACGTGGAGTCGCGAACCGCAACTAAGCTTATCCATGAGTGCTGAATTGTTCCTGAGGTCCTGGACTGCATCTGGACCGAACGTGAAGTCCTGGACTGTTCGTGGACAGCAACTTGACTGAAATTCAAAGCCTGAAGGTTGTTCCTCTCGCCTTTGAGAGTTTCAGGTAAATATTTTGTACTGGAGATTGAGGGAGGGGGTGAGTGATCCCCCTCTCCCTCTCCACAGTGCCGTCAAGGGGGAAAATCTTCCTCTCTCTTCCCCCCGCTCCGTCAAGGGGAAAAACAAATGGTACAAACAAGCCTTCACTACTTTTACGTTTTTCTAGACACAACGCACACAGAAAAAAATCTCATTCGATTACAGTGTATATCGGAGCCGTTGACTCATTCTTTTAGATTTCGTGAGAAAACGCACGCTTAAAGATGGAAGCATCGAACACGCACTGCCAGGCATTATTTAGCTATTTTCTGCTATGAGTAAATAGATGTCAATATACGTCAGCCTAAACTAATCTAACCTTGTGTGTGGTAAATGGTTTTGAAAACCGACAAGTTGAAGATTGAGACACTTATGTCTTAACCTAACATACCCTAACTTAACCAAACTTAACCCAAAATAACTTAGCAAATACTAACCTTAAAACACCCAACCTATCCTGAACTAACCTATTACAACAGAGGACCTGGACATTGATGATTAGGACAGATGTGCAACAGCTGGGTATCTTTACTGTTGGAAAGTTTCGCCGACACAGTAGGCTTCTTCAGTCAAATACAGAGGCAGAATGTGTAATAGTGAAATGAAGAAATAGTATTTGAGGCGGTCAGTCCCTTCAAGCTGAGGGACTGACCACCTGACCACCTTGTCTGTATTTTATATAATTTTCAACAGACCTGGCTATTACATCAGCAGTCGGACAATGATGAATATCTTTCGTCACAACAAAAAAAAAACTATCATCAAACATAGAAAACACTAATAATGCACAACAAACCTTCGGTAGGATTGAGACACTTGGAAAATTTCTTTCCATAAGATAGTAATAAAAAAAAAAGGTGCTTAAAAGATTTACAATATTTTCCGGAATATAAGACGCACTTTTTTCCCACAAAAAGTCTTGGGAAATCAGCCTGCGTCTTATATGCTCAAGGTCAGGATCATGGGTAGGCTCTGTGTTACACTTCAGCAGTTGTTTACTAACGTTACGTTACAACTGCTTGGAAACATCGTTTCATACGTCTCATAGGAACGTGCGTCTTATATGCCGGAAAATACGGTAAATACAATATTCCTCCTGGTGAAAACGTAACCGTTGTCTTTACTAGACTAATACTGATTAATTCTTAATAAATGATAAATAATTGTGAATACCTTAAAAATCGTAATATATTCTGGAGGAGCACGAAAGAGTAGGGTGGAACACGAAATAAATTTTCCTCACCGGGTAGAGATTTATTTGACACTTTTCTGAGGTCTTTCGAAGCATACTACAGCGCACGAATGCCAGTTCGTAGGAAGTGCACGCTGTTACTGGAGAACAGGTTACTGATATCAGTAAAGCACCTTACACACGAAAGGCTATCACGCACACACACACACACACTCACACACATGCACGAACGAGACCAGGAGCTGAGGATCGACCCCCTGTAGCTACAGGTTAGTACACACACACAATGTTAGAAGCTATTTTCCTTCACAATAAGAATTTTAGTCTTAAAAAATGTATATACAAATGTGGGGAGGGGTGTTACAGAAAGTAATTGTAATATATATATATATATATATATATATATATATATATATATATATATATATATATATATATATATATATATATATATATATATATAATTGGTCAATTTAGCAGAACTCATTTAAAATTAAGTCCTTTCTAAAATTTTCTCTTATACGTTTAAAAATATTGTTTTTCATTTATGTTAATGTAAAAATTAATAATTTTGTGCCAAAAGAACCTTAGAAAACTTTATTATAACAAGCGCAATCTAATTTAGCCTAATACAACTATATATATTTTAGATAAGTTTACAATAATTTAATAATAAACAAACTCAACGAAATATATATTTTTCGTTACGTTCAGAATGATTTTTGCGAAATTACTGCATACACAAATTTTCGCTTGCCTTATTCGGCAAGAAGAGCGTTGCTATTTAAGCCAAAATCGCAAGTTTTACCTGGGCACGACATAACAGTGAAAAATTTGCGAGATTCAAAGCTGAATCGTGATTTCTCACATTATCAAGGAATGTATGTAGTATTTGGAAGGAGTACTCACCACCTGGCCCTGGTCTAGACCTCTTACTGAGAAGGCAGCATGTTGTTGCGGTAATGATGGGATGTACTGGTAGAACTGGGAGCTACCCTTGTACCATTTGAGGGAGTAGAGTGTAGCGTGCTGCTGTACCACATAGTCACACTCCAGCGTCACATTGACACCCAGTGCCACGTAGCGAGGCACCAGGAACCGCTGGACTTGCACCCATGGACCACGGGACGCGAAGCTGGAGGATGTCTGATCCATGCCAGCCCAACACGCTGTGGGGAAAATATATAATTATTACAATTAAGTGATTCTGTTTCAATATTCTGTCAGTGACTGATTAATAATAATACGAACATGTACTGAACATTATATATATATATATCTATCTATATATATATATATATATATATATATATATATATATATATATATATATATATATATATATATATATATATATATATATATATATATATATATATATATATATATATATATATATATATATAACTTTAGCTACCAAAAAGAATGAAACAAACACACAGACACAGACAGACACAGCCAGACAGACAGACACAGCCAGACAGACAGACAGACACACACACACACACACACACACAAGGATGAGGGGGAAAGAGATTAATTAAGCCAGGTTTAATATTCACCCAGAGTGAGTCTGACAATGTTGCTTTGCAATTTGTTGTTGCTCTGATGTCTGAGTACATACTGGGGGTGAAAATATGAAGTGAAGCAGAGGGAGATGAGACAACGAGGAACTAACAAACCGAAGGGTAAATGTGGAAGAATTAGAGAGGTCCTTTGGAAATGAAATGGGGTGGGTGGATAGGCGACTGTGTAGGTAGAATGGTTGGCTTGGGGTGGAGTTGGTTGATGTTTGAGAAGGTGGGTTGACCTGGAGTGGGTGGATAAGTTGTTGCTTGGTTAGTTGGGTGGGTGGGTGGGTTCTGGGTGTCTGGTGGGTGGCAGGTGAGCCGCTTCACATATGTACTGTGATGTCCAGGCCATGTCAGAGATTATTAAAGTTGCAGCGTTGTGTGTGAGTCTGTGAGCAAGCTTTCAGCGAGAGATAGAGATAGAGAGAGAGAGATAGAGAGACAGGCAGACAGACATACAGACACAGACACAGAAACGAATCACATGCAAAATTAGCTTTAATAAGCGAATGTCGGGTGATCATTTGGACAAACTCAGTTGAGCCAAAAGGGAAAATATGTTGAAAGTTTTTTCACGTCACTGAAGGATGATTGGGTCGAGGTAGCCGCTGATGTGTGTGCGAGTGTAAACACTGTCATGGGGAGGAACACGCAGGCGAGGCAGAAAAATGCCTGATGCAGGGAAAGTGGGGTGAGAGAGGGAGAGAAAGATGGGCAAACGGAAAGAGGGAAGGGATGCTGTGTGAGAGGGAGAGGGCCAGAGGGTGAGAGGGACAGAGCAAGTGATGGTAAGAGAGAGAGGGATAGAGAGAGAGAGAGAGAGAGAGAGAGAGAGAGAGAGAGAGAGAGAGAGAGAGAGAGAGAGAGAGAGAGAGAGAGAGAGAGAGAGAAGAGAGATATATAACAGAATTAAAATACTAAAATAGAAAAACAGAAAGAGAAAGTGAAAAGAAATAGTGTAAGAAAGTAAGAGAATAACAGAGAAAGAGTGAGCTAAAACGGGGCAAATCCCCCCACAAAAAAAATATTTGAAGACATTATATTCAGAACTCTGAAGGGAAAAAAAGGATAATGTTTTAAAATAAGCAAAAAAAATATATGAATATGATAGAAAATATCATCTCGGTTTCAAGACATCTTGAACATATTCTCTCTCTCTCTCTCTCTCTCTCTCTCTCTCTCTCTCTCTCTCTCTCTCTCTCCTTTTTACACAGGATTTTACAAGATTAGGTTAAGGTTCCTAAGTTTGTTTACAAGCTAAGAGCTGATACCCACATCAGTTGTTACCTACACCAGCTGTTACCTACATCAGCTGGTACCTACACCAGCCCTTACCTACATCAGCTGTTAACTACATCCGTTGTTACCTACATTCGTTGTTCCCTCTATCCGTTGTTACCTACATCAGCTCTCTCCCTCTCCCTCAGAGTGTCAATATGACCACCTGAGGAAGAACACACGCGGGAGAACACTTTCTTCTGAATAAACCTAACCAGAAGCCACACCACGTAGCAAGTAAATGGGTGGACGCAGTGCAACAACAAACATGGCGTGGCGGGTCGCACAAAGCAAACATTTACACAAGAGACAGAGAAAAAGACAATACAAAAAAAAAGTTTGATTCGCTCTGAGAGGTTGGTTTTTGCCATTTTGTCACCGACTCGAACTCTGCAAACGTTTACACTCAAGTGAAATGCGTTTGATTTGCAGTCTGATGTCAGGAAACGTTTGAAATTGAGTGAAATACACCTGGTTTGTTATGAAATCTTTTTGGTTTCTATATACCATCGAAAAACGTTTGGAATAGAGTGAAGTACGTCTGACTTGTTAAGATATCTTTTTGGTTTCTGTATGTTAGAAAACCTTTGAAATAATGCGAAATACGTTTGATGTTTCAAAGGCATGTTTGATCTGTTTCTCCTGTCAGTCAGCGTTTACAATGGGGGGTAAAATAGGTCAGATTTACTAAAATATTTTAAATGGTTTCTTTCTGACGTCAGCAAACACTTGAACTAGAATGAAATATATCTACTTTGCAAAGATGTTTTTTTGTTGACGTCAACAAACGTTCTAAACGTGAAAAAACGTACCGTGTAGTAGTAGGGGATGATACTGCTGTGGCAACACGTAATTTTTCGGAGGGAGGAATCGTGCTGGGTTAAAGGCGGAATGTGTTGTTATATGTGTTTTTACAGTTACTTATCAGTTAGAGTGGATTTTAAGAGCTGTGCGTTGAATTTAGTACAGCAAAAGACCTGAGAGTCAAGATTGAAACTCACGTAAATTGTCAAAGGGAGTTTCCCAATAGACTAAAGGTTCCCAACCTTTTTTAAGTCCCCAGACCCTTAGGGAATGTTTGATTGATGTTGCACCCCGTGCAAAAGTAATATGAAGAAGATGTAGAAGTCAAATGTCCAAATTTTGAATCACAAATTGAACCAAATACAGTTTTGTGGGAGAACAAATCGAACTCAAAAGATAAGCTTTTAATTCAGTTCTTCGTCGAACCCCCTGAAACGCCATCTCGCACCTCTTGGAGGTGCTTGAACCCCAGGGTGAGAACCCCTGCGTTAGACGAATGAAACGAATGTTCCCTATTGCTTGAGGCTCAACTTGCTAAATTGCTCTAATTGGCAATGCTGGTCCCATTTGCACATATAATTAAGTTCATTAGATGTTCACTGGGAGTGAACTGAAAGACTCGCCTCGTGTCGTCTGGTCTGCGTTGTCACTCTCAGGGTGTCGTCGTTACTGCCTGGTCGTCGTCGTAGCCAGCGAGGTGGTCGTCGTTTGTCGTTGGCAGGTCGTGGATGATGTGTTGGTTTCGCCTGTCTTGGTGTCTCTCTTCTCTCACCTCCACTTCGAGATGTATCTCTCCTCCTCTGCCTCATCTCCTCCACTTCAGTGTTTTCTACCTCATTTACTCCATTACAAGTCTTCTCCTCTACCTCACCTCCTCTTCGAGTCTTCTCCTCTAACTCATCTCCTCTTCGAGTCTTCTCCTCTAACTCATCTCCTCTTCGAGTCTTCTCTATCTCATCTCCTCTTCAAGACTTCTCCTCTAACTCGTCTCCTCTTCAAGACTTCTCCTCTAACTCATCTCCTCTTCGAGTCTTCTCCTCTAACTCATCTCCTCTTCAAGACTTCTCCTCTAACTCATCTCCTCTTCAAGACTTCTCCTCTAACTCATCTCCTCTTCAAGACTTCTCCTCTAACTCATCTCCTCTTCAAGACTTCTCCTCTAACTCATCTCCTCTTCAAGACTTCTCCTCTACTTCACCTTCCCCACTTCAGGTCTCTTCTACCTTACCTCCTTCCCATCAAGACTGTCCCGTCATTTCCAGTTATCCCCCTTGGCTTCTATTCTCTACCTCCCTTCTCTCTCCCTCCTCCACTCTCTCCCTTCCTCCACCTTAATCTTACTTACCTCCATTTCAGTCCCACCTCCATCCTTCCTTCGTGTTGCCACAGAACTACAGAACAATAAAATACCCATTAAGGTAAATACTCATTGGTATTCCAGTGTGAATTGTCTCCCCATAACAGAGAAGATGCAAATGTTCCCAAAATGCCGACAATATTGTCTTATATACATTTTTGTGCCCTCTGAAGGACATTTTCTTTTAATAAATGGATGCCATGAGAGCTAGTTCTAATCGAGGCTGAAAGAGATGCGTGTGTGTTTGAGAGAGAGAGAGAGAGAGAGAGAGAGAGAGAGAGAGAGAGAGAGAGAGAGAGAGAGAGAGAGAGAGAGAGAGAGAGAGAGAGAGAGAGAGAGAGAGAGAGAGAGAGAGAGAGAGACTTTCTTTATCCTAAGGACTTCGAACACGGGTGATTAAGACACATGTGCAACACATGTGTATCTTTATTGTTGAAACGTTTCGCCCATACAGTAGGCTTCTTCAGTCAAATACAGAGGCAACAGGTGTATTAGTGAAATGAAGATAATGTAATCCGTCCATCAACTTTGAAAGTGTTTGAGGTGGTCAGTCCCTCAGCCTCGAGAAGAGTTCAACTCTATGTTCTAGAATTGATTGCATCTTCTCCATTTCACTACTACACCTGCTGCCTCTATATTTGACTGAAGAAGCCTACTGTGAGGGCGAAACGTTTCCACGGGTATGATATATGGTCTGTTGTACCTGGCTGTGCAGATAGAGAGCCAACAAATGAGCAATTAATAAAGGCAATCAAGGAATGTTACGGATCAAAGCGTTCATCTGAGGCTGTTTTTGAGGGCCCGTGTGTTCCCACCACCAATAATACTGACAATGTGTACACAATATTGTGTTAGACACATTATTATAGCCACCTATTTCTCCCTCACAGATTACTGCTCATACACCCATTCTGAATACAGAGCTCCATGTGTTAATCATCTGAAAGCAGGAGAGGAACTGAACTAAAAGACGAATTTTAATTACAAAGTAAACTAACTTGGGGTCCTCTCCCTCACTCTGATTGACATTTACAAGAAGTAATTAGCCTCCAAAATAAACTACAAGGCTTTTAGCGGGCTATTGATGGAATGCGGAAAGTGTAGTTGCGTGGGAAGGGAGTGTATGCAGAATAACAATTACTTACCTCAGCCCACGCCACACTAAGCTTGTCAAAAATATTGTTCAAACACGAGTACTGAGGGTGGGAAGACAGTCAGCTATGTGTGCATTTGAAGGCGCAGGATCTCGCCACTTATTGCATTTCACTGCTCTTTGCATTTCACTGCTCTTTGCATTTCACTGCTCTTTGCATTTCACTGCTCTTTGCATTTCACTGCTCTTTGCATTTCACTGCTCTTTGCATTTCACTGCTCTTTGCATTTCACTGCTCTTTGCATTTCACTGCTCTTTGCATTTCACTGCTCCTTACATGTCACTGCTCCTTACATGTCACTTCTCCTCACATGCATCAACTGGCCCCCACAAGCCGAGGGATAACTGTAAGGGAGAGCTTGGTGGCACTGGTCGGAAGTTTATAGTACTGAAGTGTTGTGTCCAGGGTCAGGTGACTGTTTTTGTACAGGTGTTGAGAATGTTGTGCTGACCTGTTTCTCTTTGTATTTCACTTTGTGTCTCTATCTCTCTCTCACACAAGTGCACACACACGCACACACACAGATGATAAAGCTCTTGGGGCAGGGAGAGAGTGGATCTAGTAGTTACAAGCTGTGAAATAACCCCTGCAGTCACATATAGGTGAGTACATATAGGTGAATACATATAGGTGAGTACATATAGGTGAATACATATAGGTGAGTACATATAGGTGAATACATATAGGTGAGTACATATAGGTGAATACATATAGGTGAGTACACACACACACCAAAAAAATATATAAAAAATATTAGGCAGATACTTCCTAGTAGATAAAGACGCAGAAAAAAACTTTATTTATCGTCTCGCCTATGCAGCCGGGTTTTACAAGTCTGATAAAACTCGATAAACCGTGATGGGAGGGCGTAACGTCATTTTCAAATATCCACTTGCTGGTTTATCGCCTACAGTGAGTCGACACTCCCACACCATCTACCACTGCAGATTATTCTGACACACACACACACACACACACAGGGTCCAGAAGCTATGACTCGACCCCTGCAACCACAGGTTGGTGAGTACACACACACACCCTGCATCCACAACACACACACAATTCGCAAACAGGCGAAATTATTTACAAACATTGTCTCTACGTCCACAGCAGGACTCGAACCTTCAAACTCCGTATCAGAGTCCACAGTACTTTACCGCGGAGCCAGACCCCACGGAGCCAGGGTCTGGCTCCGTGGTAAAGTACTGTGGACTCTGATACAGAGTTTGCAGGTTCGAGTCCTGCTGTGAACGTAGAGACAAGGATAGTAGAGACCAGGATAGTAGCTTCATTGACTATCCGGCAGTGTTCCACTCTTCAACTTTTGATTCATCACACTCCTATATCTTTTCTAAATATAAATTTATCCATTTTAAATCCACTTTTCTGAGTTATTACTTGATAAGTTATTCTTAGAAACTTTATTACACTTTTTTACTTCAAGCTGCCGTCCACTTACACACTTTAATAACATTTCACCTCATTTCACGTCTTTTAAAAAAAAGTGATTTCAGGGTTCTCATTCTATTTCTGCATGTAAGATCTTTTGTATATGTAAGATCTTTTGTATATGTAAGATCTTTTGTATATGTAAGATCTTTTGTATATGTAAGATCTTTTGTATATGTAAGATCTTTTGTATATGTAAGATCTTTTGTATATGTAAGATCTGTTGTATATGTAAGATCTTTTGTATATGTAAGATCTTTTGTATATGTAAGATCTTTAATACATGTAACATCTCTTATACGTGTAAGATATCTTGTACAGTGGATTAATTGTGTAATTCGTCTCTATTTTCCGAGAGTCATACATCCATTCCACAGCTTTGAGACCAGAACTGAGCTGCATAATCTAAGTGAGGCCTTACTAATGTTGTATAGTTTGAGTCTAACCTTCAGGCTTCTGTTGCTTATACTCCTTGATATACAGCCAAGTAATCTGTTAGCCTTATTGCGCACACTTAGGCACTGTTGTTTTGACCTCAGATATCTCTTTACAATGACTCCTAAATTTTTTTCACATTCTGTATGATCAAGCTCTACGCTGTCTAGTTATGGTATTAATGGGCGTTTTAGCCACCATGAAGTCTATTAATTCATACGAAAAGTAGGACAGTACAGTTATATATATATATATATATATATATATATATATATTATATATATATATATATATATATATATATATATATATATATATATATATATATATATATATATATATATATATATATATATATATATATATATAGACATTTAAGATGTCCTTGAGGTGAATTTGCAGGTAAGGTTGTATGTGAGTGGCTGGGTCAGGTGTATGAAGACGTCTTGCTAGAAGGTTGGGTTAGGTTGGGTAAGGTTTTTCAGAAAACAGGACCATAATCGAAATAATTCACTTTGTCTGACTGTTTTGGGTTATCCCAGGAAATAGATAATTAACACATTTGTTACTACGTGTGATAATTTGTGTAACTGTATTTATGTGTACCTGTACCAAAATAAACTTATGGTTTTCTGACGCCAGTCAGGAGGATCTTCTGGTCATCTGACCGAAGCCTTTCGCTGGCTTGCAGGAGAAACGTTTCGTCAGTAAGGATATACCTACGTCTTGCACTAGTGTCTTGCTCATCAACCCTCAGTCAAAGACATTCTCACAAGAGAAAGAAATGATTTATTCCAAATAGACACATTCGTATGTGACTATCATGGCTGCCTTCTCGTTAGCTAGTTAACCACCTCTCACACTGCTGCAAATCCGTGCGAGATGTACGCAAATTTAATTCCAACACCATCCTTCTGTAAAGCCAATTGTCTGTGTCGAGGGATGGTGGAGGACAGGAAACGGTGAGTAAATGGGTAAGGAGTAAGTAAGGGAAGAGGTGGGTTAGACAGTGAGAAAACCTTTGTCGCGTTCGTTCTGACATAACCCGAAGCGATCCGAGTGAATTTTTAATAACATGCAAATTGCGTCCGTAGCTCCCGAGAAATTAAATTTGTTCGGCAATTAACACAGAGATTGAAAAGTGCGTCATGAGCTACTCTCAGTAATTACTGTTAAGTTTGGACATTGAGAGGGTAAGAAGCTGTTATTATCTGCATGAATTACAAGACATCAGGCGGCTTTGTGATTTACGCCGCTAACGTGATTTACAAGGTGGAAGATGATGTTGATAAATTAGACACAAGTGCAATACTTAGATATTTTTATTGTAGAAACGTTTCGCCACACAATGGCTCCATCAGTGTGTCAAAACGTCGCTACAATAGAGATACCCAAGTGTCGTACATGTATCCTGCGCCTTGTAAATAAAACACAAGCGTACTACGGGGACATTTATTACGGAACGCTTCCGCTCGCTGCCAGCTTTGTGTCTTATTTACCAACCTGTCGATATTTGAACCAGCTCGGGCCCATCTTCCTGCTCGTGCAATATAGATGAAAATACTGATGCTTCAATTGGTCCCAAGGACATGGAATAAGAATAAGATATTTTTTTCTTTGCCGCTCGATATCAAATGTGATCTGTGGATTACCATATTGATAGTGGTTGAAAAATGCAATATCGCAAATGCCTAACACGAAATGAAGCTTGAGACTCAAATTTTTAATGCAGACTACTATTTACTAAACTACAAGAATAAATTAGACATCCAATAGGCATGTGAGGGGGAGACAAGTGATTTTTATGATTTCAGGTGCTGTTGGAGTGTGAGCCAGGTAACATTTTAACATTTATGAAATGATTCAGGGAAACTGGTTAACCGGACTTGAGTCCTGGAGGTGCAGAGTACAGAGCCTTCATTCTGGAAGAAAGGAAGGGGAATATTGTAGTTTGGAAGAAAGGAAGGGGAATATTGTAGTTTGGAAGAAAGGAAGGGAAATATTGTAGTTTAGAAGGGCATCTGAGCTGTAATATTGGCGTGCCTCTGGCAAGACGGCGACGGAATGAGTGATGGTGAGAGTGTTTCTTCTTTATCGGGTCGCCCTATCTCGGTGGGTTTGTTAAAAAACTATGTTATGGTGACTTGCAGCTCTGTGGCAGCAGCTACGGCTCACAACCCAGGGACACGGGTGCAATCCTGGGCGGGTCGAGACGATAGGTTGATATTCCTTTCACTTGTTGCTCCTTTTTACCTAACAGTAAATAGATACTTAATAATAATAATGATGATGATGATAATAATAATAATAATAATAATAATAATAATAATAATAATAATAATAATAATAATAATAATATTCTTTATTTCTACAAGTTCACGTACAACGTATACAGACCATAGCTAACATCAATGGCATACTGTATAGAAAGCCCCTGGTTATGCAGAGCATTTCGGGCCAAAAAAAATTAGGTTAATTTTGTCCCCAGGATGCGACCCACACCAAGGAAACACCCTACTATTTCCACCCGTCCCGATGATCGAACCACGGAGCTCAATGTGTGAGCCGAGTGCTCTAGCACGCGAGCTACGGAACACGCGTAGTAGTGAACTGTTTCCGGTCGCATCCTGGAGCATATCTTACATAGAACAGAGACTAGAAGTAAACTGAGGTAGAATAATAGCAATTATAGACTGTAAACTCATCCTTATGATACGAACGTCTTACAGAGCGAGAAAAATGAATTGTAAACTGAGATATCGTCAGTAAACTATTAATCGCTATCAGTCGCTGGCATACGATAATCTCGTCTACTGAGCTAGACGATTCCTTGAACATTAATACGTAAATCAAGCTCGTCAACGTACCCAAAGGACCTAATTATCGTTTCAAAGGCCAATTTGCCTTTATAAAATATCTCAATGGCCGTACTTATTGGGTAATTATTATAGTGAAGGATGTGCGCTGCAAGACTCGTGGAGCAGTCAGCTCTAGAAGTTGCTGCTGCTGCTATTGTTGTGCCTGCTGTTGTTACCTATTGTATCTTATGTTGCTGCTGAGTCTGTTGTTGTACCTGCTGCTGCTGTTGTTGTTGTACCTGCTGCTTGTTATATCTTATGGTGCTGCTACTGTTGTTGTTGCTTGTATCTTATGCCGTTGCTGTTGCTGCTGTTGTTGTACCTGCTACTTGTATCTTATGTTGCTGCTGCTGTTGTTGTCGCATATGATGTTGCTTTTATGTTGGGGTTCTATCTGTTGTTGTTCATTGTGTATATTGTACCTCACATCGCTGTTGTAATTCCGGTTGTAGTAGCTGTTGTTGGTTTATGTTGCTGTTGTTATTGTTGATGCTGCTTTTGTTGAACCTTGAAAATATCGTACCTCATGTTGCTGTAGTTGTGGTGTTCTATATTGTTTATGCTGTTTTTGTTATGGCTGTTGTTTACGTTCTTGTTGCTCCTCGTTTTGTATTTGTTTTTCATGTTGTGGAAATTAAGTGCCTGTTTACGTCACCTGACGTAAAACACATTAAAGTCCCAACAAGATTGAAGTCAATATTGAAAGTAGGTAAGTTTTCTCGGGTAAAGATACATGTAAATACAATTTCATAATTATCATACATAGCAGCACATGTGTAGAGTACCTAGAATAACCCAAGAAAGTCAGACAATTCAGGGAACATCCTAGGAACAATTTCTGGAGGTCTGAAGTACAGTGTCTGGCCTCTGAAGCAAGGGCGAGAATGCCACAATTTGGAGGGCCGTCTGAGGAGTGATGTTAACAAGCTTCTGGCAAGACGGTGATTGAATGAAGAATGGTGAATGTGCTTTTCTCTTTTGAGGGTCTGTGGGAGACGGCCGGTGTGTTAAGAAAAAAATAGGAGCAAATTACAGCTGCGTTCTGTTATGTGCCTGAACAATGCAGACGATCTTAATAAATGGAAAACAGAGGTCCTCGCAAATTGGAAAAAAATATAAGAAAATAAATGCGCTCGTTTCGGGGGAAAAACAATCGGACAATGTGTTTTATTATTGGTAAGAGCAAAAGCACAGGGAAGGGGGGGGGGCTCGAAAAGATGTTTATCACTATTACGTTTCGCTTATCAGAAGTTTTGTCTAACTAATTCACACCTGCCTAGAAAAACGTAGCGGGAATAAATGCGTTATTTTTTTGCACATGTGTCCAGTTGCACGACACAGCGTGACACTGAGTCAAACATAAACATCACTATTACCCAAAACTGCAGTGAAGCCAAAGATGTTTCTCTCAAATATAAGAAGACTTATGACGACGTTTCGGTCCGACTTGGAACATTTATAAAGTCACACTAACACAAAAGAGTGAGGGAGCCAGTATAGGATCTTTTCGCTCCTATATGCGGATTATTTGTGTATTATTTAAGCAATTAATGTTAACTGAAGCTAAGAAAAAGTGAACGTAGAAAGAATGTAGAACAAGGAGGATAAAGGCTAACCCAGAACAGAAAGGCCTTAAAATCAGCAAAGACACAGAAAACGACGTAAGGATTCCGGTTCATCAAGACTTAGTGAACACCTCCAAGGCTGAGAGACTGATCGCCTCTTCTTCTAATGTCTCCTGTTAAGTTCTGTATTGAACTGAGAAAGTCATTGTTTGAGAAACATCTTCAAAATAAAGATACCCAGGTGTTGCACATGTATCTAATTATCGACAGAGAGAATAAAATCACAGACTATTGCAAATTCCTACCCATTTATATCAGGAGATTAATTGGAAATAATCCCGTAGTTACATATAATTTTAAGGTCACTCACGAACACAATATTATTAGTATGCTAATGAGAAGAGATGCACTCTTATAAGAATCATAAAACGCAAGAGGAATGAGAGGTAATGAGGTATGAGCCAAGGAAAAGGTGGACAGCTAAAGTTCCTTTGATCAAGAGCCCTCTCACTTCCTCCCTCTGAAGGGATGGAAGAACTCAGTTAAAGATTCCAAAACGTTTAGAGAAAGTGGAACAGAACAGTTACCAGACACTGTCTCAAACTGAAGAACATTTAAAGTTCTTGAAAAGGAGAACATTTAGAGTGTCTCGGACACGAGAACATTTAGAGTGCCATTAATAGCAGAACATTTATGCATAAGAAAGCAAGAACAACGCTATTATATACAATAAATACAATAAATACGTCTCTTCTTTCAGGATTCTGACGCTGCAGATAACCTAAATCGAACCTTAATCAGTAGTGTTCGAGCAAAGTGAAAACTATATGGATAAAATTCATTCACTGGAATACGAAGCCTCGCTGGAATTGGATTCTGTGACAAGTTACATTCAGAGTAGATTTCTTGTTTATGATTGTGCAGGATGAGTAGAGATTCATTTATTTTATTAGAGAAATGTTTAACCCGTGTGAATTATTCAGGGCAAGGACTCATGAAGGCTTGATACTCCGTCCGCTTATTGAGACACAAACATGTTATGGAATACTGGATGATGCAGATGCCAGTGAAGGATTGTGCAACGTGAATCTCTGTTCATGTTTCAAACGTAATGAAATATTTACGTTTCATGTTCAATGAAACAAAACTTGGTTCAGTCATGAGACGGGTTTATTTGTGTGGAATGAAGGGTCATGTGAAGATACGATATATCTTTGAGCTGTGGTTCTCAACCAGTGGGTCGAGGACCCCCCTAAGGAGGGGTTTGCTAGGCTTGGCAGGGAGCATTGCTCCTCAAACTAGGGCTTAATTTTTCTTAGTTCACGGTGCCTAAAATTACAACTATTACCATGTGGAGGATCAGCGAAATATTTTAAGGTTTAAAAACGGTAATATTCGAAAAGGATGCGAAAAACCACTGTTTAGAGCGTTCGTTTTCTCCTCGACGCCAAAAAAAAAAAAAAAAATGTGTTCGCTCACTAAGAATATTGTTTAGTTTTGAGATCCGTTGAAAGGGAGGAGAGGTATTGAAGCTGGAATATGTACAGAGGTCGTTTACTGCCCACATAGAGCCATTAAAGTTTCTAAACTACTGGAAAAGCCTTAAATTAATTGCATTGTATTCTCCGTAGAAGAGAGAGAGGGGGAGATTCTCCTGATTATTTACATATGGAAGAAACATGAGGGCCTAGACCCAAATTTACACAATATCATAAAGTACTGGGGTGAGAGATATAAGTGGAAGTGTAAAATAGACCCAGTGAAAAGCACAATGCATTCAAGGTATGTGTTGATAGACAAACTCTCGAAATCGGTGATAGGTATTTCATAGGAATTTCTCCTTTCTTTCTCTGATCCAGCTAAGGGAAGAAAACCAGCAGCAGAGTACGACATCCAAGTAACCTACCTGGAATTAAGTAACCTTAGATTATGTTACCTTAAGTAACTGCACCACATCCCTCCTCCCATCCCCAGGAACGCCGTAAAGCTGCTTTCCAGAGTGCTACGTAGCCAGCAAACCTGACAGGAGAGATGCTGCCTCTCCAATTTCCAGACTTGCTGCCTCTTGGCGTGAGCTTTCCCCTGGCGGAGGAACCCCTGCCACAAACACATTACACGCTCGCTGGAATTCTATATCACCAGACGCCGCGACCAAAGGAGAATTGGAAGCGGGATTTCCGTTTTGTTTCATTTTTACGGCCCGGACAAGACCGCCAGACAAAATACCCTCCGGCTCCAATCCTCGATGTCATCTCAGAGCCAAATAGCATCGTACACCTCCGAGAAATCAAAGAAATCTGTATCTTTGTGTCATTTTAATTAATGTATTTGGAAGAGAGAGAGAGAGAGAGAGAGAGAGAGAGAGAGAGAGAGAGAGAGAGAGAGAGAGAGAGAGAGAGAGAGAGTTGCCGTGTTAGTCATGTGAAGTAAACACCAATGTATACACAAGCGGGCTCCGAGAAATGCACATTGTGAAGGGAGGAAGAGGACGTACAAAGGGTCTAGGAAAGCAGAAGCAGAGGTAACATCAGCAGCAACGAAAATGCCAGCAGCAGTAGCAGAACCAACATCAACAGCAGAAAAAACGGCAGCAGCAGCAGAAAGAACAGCAGCACCAATGGCAACACCAGGAGCGTCATTATCAGGACTGCTAATAGCAACAACATCAACAACAGGACAACAGTAGAAGCATCCAGTCAATAACATCAACAGAAACAACAGCAGCAACATCAATAGTTGCACCCGTTCAATGACATCAACATGCAGCAACAGTAACAGTAGCACCCGTTCAATGACTTCAACAGCAGTAACAACAGCAAAAACGTCATGGTGTCCGTGAAAACAAACTAACAGGCAGCTGTAATAAACACACTGTAGCCCTCTCAGAAGACGTTTCGCCCAGTATTGACCTTCAGGCCTTCAGAAAAAGCTAATCCTAATACACATGTAGCAGTGAGGTGGAGAGAGAGAAGGTAAGGTCACATCAGGACGCAGGGAGGTCAGGAAAGTGGGAGGTCAGGTCACGGGTGTCGTCACATGAGCGAGGCCCTGTGTGGCAAGTACATATTTCCTTATGCTTGATGCCACCCTGGTTCTGCTCGATGGTGTTATGTACCATAGTGACCGCTGCTTCGAGACACCTCGTCCTGTCATCCTCTCTTTGGATGAGTTTGGCCTTGTTCCCACGCCAATGGGAATACGTTATGTTATTGGTCTAGCATGCTTAATTATTCCCCTGTGTCAGGCAACGCCTTCCGCCTGATCAAAAAGAAGGGAAAAAAATAAATAAATAAATAAATGACTCGAGGAATAATAATGAAGATAGTTTTCTAAGACTTTTAATTAAAATTAAATAAAAATAAAAATTGGCAGTTGTGGTTCCAGTATGATATTAGGGCAGGAGTATATAATGCCCAGGTAAGGTTAATACTACCAGGAGTAGAAATTAAAGCAAATCAGACACCAAGAACTAGAGTTTCGCCTCAGCCCGCTAGATGGTAGTGCGGGTAGTAACACCCTAATGGTTCCTGGTTGTCTGAACAACCATAACCCCCCTTAATACCGGTTTTTCCTCACACCTGTGTAGTGTCACATGTGTAATATAATGTCGCAAAGTGCGTGGGGAAAGTGTAAACGTTATCTGTGTTGCTGGAGGATATGAAAGATAAGTTTTGTAGATGTTATAGGTCATTTCAGAGTTGCAGCAACACCGCTAGTAACAACAGCCTCGGGACCAGCAGTAATAATAATATCAATAACAGCAGCAGCAGGAGTCAAAACCATTGCAACAATAATAGTGGCAGCATCAGTAGAAATAACAGCCGCAGTAGCAACAACAGCAATATAATCTGTAACAACAGCAGCAACACAAGCAGTAACAAAAGCTACAATAACAACAGTAGCACCACCAGTGTTGAGAACAACAGCAATAACAATAGCAACCTCATCATTATCAACAATAAAAACACCAACAACAGAAGTCCCAGTAGTATAAACAACACCAGCAGCAACATTAAAAACAACGACAGCAGCATCAGAAACAACAGCCGTAGCACGGGAACAATTACAACAGCGAGTCCCAGCAGTAACAAGAGCAGGCGAGGCATCAACTACAACAACAATTACAACAGCGAGTCCCAGCAGTAACAAGAGCAGGCGAGGCATCAACTACAACAACAACAACAGACGCAGCAGCAGTAACAAGCAGGTCTGAGACAGCTACGAGCTGCGGGTTTCCTATATGACGTGTGGGAGCGCCGGGGGCACATTCCGCTATTTCCCTGCCTGCACAAACGCCCACGTAATATACATGGGTGGTGGGAGTTTATGCGTGGGCGGCTCAACTCCACACGCTGTCCTCTGGGTTCGGGGACACACACACACAGGCAGAGACTTACGAGAGGAATATAATGTGAAGCTTTCACTGCCCGAGAAGGATTCCAAGCACTTGCATGTTTATGGTCTTATTATTGGCTCTGCTTCTCTTATCGTTAAGAATAGTGTTACCACCACCACTGCTGCTACTGCTACTGCTACTGCTACTGCTGCTACTGCTACTGCTGCTGCTACTACTGCTGCTGCTACAGGGAAAAATCCTCTCACTAGAGCTTTTCAAACCTCGCGTCGATGATAGAATTTAAGGCCATTAAAGAAGCTAGGTGTACGAGATTGTAATAATTTATAGCTACAAACTATTGCATGCAAATGAAAATTTACGAAATCACGTAAATACTAAGAAAAATCTTAGTGTAGGTAATATTAACGTCCATTATGAGTCTGATGGGTAATATAAATATTTAGGTAAGTCTATTTATTTTTATAGAAAATTTTAGAAGGAATAGATAATGAGATAGTCTTTTATTCATAATAAAGAGTTTAGTAAAAAGAGTTTTATTATTTTCATTCTTGCCTCCTCAAAAATATATTGGTATTGCTACTTATGCTGCATATTTATATAATATGTATTTAAAAAAATACTCAGCCTTAATATAGGCTTCAAAATTTTAAAATAATTGATCAGAAGATGCTCCATATTAAATCATATATATATATATATATATATATATATATATATATATATATATATATATATATATATATATATATATATATATATATATATATATATATATATATATGATATGATAGTAGTAGTAGTAGTAGTAGTAGTAGTAGTAGTAGTAGTAGTAGCAGTAGTAGTAGTAGTAGTAGTAGTAGCAGTAGTAGTAGTAGTAGTAGTAATAGTTGTTGTAGCAATAGTGATAGTAGGACTAGTAGTAGTAAATTTTATTATTATTATTATTATTATTATTATTATTATTATTATTATATTATTATTATTGGTATTATTATCAGTATTATTATTAACATTATTATTATTTTTATTATTATATGTTATCTCAGATATTCACTTACAAAATTCCTTTAGATATCTACGTACTGTCTCTCTCTCTCTCTCTCTCTCTCTCTCTCTCTCTCTCTCTCTCTCATGCACCATCAGACTTCACTAATGATCACACTGTTACTTGCCTCAGAGTGGAGCCATATTAGATCACAGCCGTGTTCCTGGAATATTACACCTGTATGGATATATTATATTAAGCAATGAGGCTGGCTATATTAGATTATAACCGAGTGTGTCAGCGTGGTCAACATGTCGGATGAACATGTTAAGTGAACATGTTTGGCAATATTCACTATACTTTAATTCATGCACTTGTTTCCAATGCTTTTATCTATTTGCGCATAGTTTCTAAACACACACACACACACACACTGTGGTTATTTTGCATACAGTAGTATCACCTGTTTACTGTGATCTTATTGTATATATAAATATGCAAGACAAGCCACGGGGGACGGAAATCTTCAGCTCAAGTACTTTCACACGTCTCCGTGCGTCATCAGGAGCTATGCAATGTTGCAAGACTAGCAACAGCTGGAATAATAATAGGATGGTGATAAATGTAAAATGATAATAAAGCGGCATTTTGGCAGAAAATAAATGTTTTTGCATAAAAGAATGAGGCAACGATTTAACTGCAAGTTGTTAAACAGCTGACGCAGGATATATACACTGAGAGGTGTATATTTCTCAGTGTATATACACCGAATTTTGTGTTTCTCTGTGTATGCATGAATAGGTGTGTATTTTTCGTGGCATATATACCAATATGTGTATATCTCTCGGTGAATATTCACTTAGTTTAGTCCCTGTATCTACGTATATATACTGAGAGGTATCTCTCACTGGATATATATCAAAATATGTGTCTCTCTCTTTGTATACATTAGGTGGCGTGTATCGCTCATTGTATAAACACAAAAAATATGCGTATCTCTGCGTATATACTCTGACATGCAGTCTTCATGACCCTCGTGGAGACGATAGACTTTTTCCAATCTAGGAAACCACACCTGGTATTCAACATGCACCTTTAATGATCTTCGTGTAGCGGACAGGTTTCAAACCTAATAAGCCAACCAACAGCCTGGGTATCGACCCTTGACCCTGAGTTAGTGTGGTGTGGTTATCGGGCGTTGCGTAAAAGAGAATATTGGTAGAGTGGTGTTGACACTAGGGGCTTGAAACCAGCTGAGGATTTTACCAGCTGAGGCTTCCACCAGCTGAGGCTTTCACCAGCTGAGGCTTGCAGCAACAGAGGCTTGCAACCAGCAGAAGCTTGCAGCAACAGAGGCTTGCAACCAGCAGAAGCTTGCAGCAACAGAGGCTTGCAACCAGCAGAAGCTTGCAGCAACAGAGGCTTGCAACCAGCAGAAGCTTGCAGCAACAGAGGCTTGCAACCAGCAGAAGCTTGCAGCAACAGAGGCTTGCAACCAGCAGAAGCTTGCAGCAACAGAGGCTTGCAACCAGCAGAAGCTTGCAGCAACAGAGGCTTGCAACCAGCAGAAGATTGCAGCAACAGAGGCTTGCAACCAGCAGAAGCTTGCAGCAACAGAGGCTTGCAACAGCCAAGTCACCTTGCACACTACACAAGCTTATGAAGACAGTTTTACCGCTTGCAACAACCACGAGAAGGAAATATTGCAACACTTCCTTGTGCTTCGTGTTCTCTCTTTTTTTTGCTATTTTATTTGTCAGGGTAAAAAATCTGACTCGGGGTCTTTGTCATAAAGCGCCTTTCTCCTTTCTTCCCTTTCTCATTATTCTGTTCCTCTTGCCTACCCTTTTTCTTCCTGTTTATCCTTTTTTTCATGTACCCGTTCGTGGGTGCTGGCGTTATTGTGGGATAGTTTTTCAATGGTGGATAACAACACAGTAATAATAATAATACAGTAAATAATAATAATAATAATAATAATAATAATAATAATAATAATAATAATAATAATAATAATAATAATAATAATAATAATAATAATGGCAATAATAATAACAACAGCAACTACCAGAAGAGTAAATTTAGTTTCTTGTGTTGAGAGAGAAGAGAGGAGAACCATCCTTGACATATTCCACCTACGACTCTCCTTACCTTCCTGCAAAACTTCTCGCTGATGTTTCTCCACTGAGCCTTCCGGCATATATAACTTTCTTTTCCAAAAAAAGAAAAAAATCTGTGGACGTTTACGGTGCTCCGGCTAATTGGGAAATTATTTCGGAGCAGCTAAGTTGTTCCCACTTTTTTTGTGTGTAGCAAAATTTTTTTTTTTGGGGGTCGTAAGTGCGTCGCGACGTAGTCTTTAACATAAATATGTTTTAAGGTGAAAGTACGCTGACGCACGCTCTACGCTGACTGATGATTGCCAGGAGCAACTACGAGCCGTTCTCAGAGCCTGGGGAAAAAAGCAGAGGCATTTAGGAAGAATTTATAAAGTGAATCAGTTAAATGAATTTGATTTACACTGTCGCAGTGCGAGGCTGTGGGTCCCTTGTTAGTATACTAAGAACCATACCTCCCTCCACATGAATGTATGTATGTATGTATATACTATATATATATAGTATGTCGTGCCGATTAGGTAAAACTGGTCAATTAGCAAGAACTCATCTAAAATTAAATCCTTTCTAAAATTTTCTCTTATACGTTTAAAGATAGATTTTTTTCATTTATGTTAATGTAAGAATTTATAATTTTGTTCCAAGAGAAACTTTGAAAACCTACCTAACCTTATTATAACAAGCGCAATTTAATTTAGCCTAACCCAATTAAATATATTTTAGATACGTTAACATTAATTTAATAATAAAAAAACACAATGAAATTTTTTTTTTCGTTAGGTTCAGAATGATTTTGGCGAAATTATTGCATACACAAAATTTCGCTTGTCTTATATGGCAAGAAGAGCGTTGCTATTTAAGCCAAAATCGCAAGTTTTACCTAATCGGCACGACATATATATATATCTCAGAGAGAGAGAGAGAGAGAGAGAGAGAGAGAGAGAGAGAGAGAGAGAGAGAGAGAGAGAGAGAGAGAGAGAGAGAGAGAGAGAGAGAGAGAGATTATCACACAAAAAACAATGACAGATAACAAACTCTCAAACCACAATAACAACGATAAAGTTTTTGTCCCACTGGTCATTTAATACAATGTGGTCCCAATCACCAGGTTATTTCCAGGTGATTGCGTGTAATGATGCAAAATGATTTCTGTAATTGTTGTGAATGCTAATTGCTTGCAGCGGTACACCGCACTGCTAATTGCATCCAGCAGTGTACCGCAGTGCTAATTGTTGGCAGTAGTGAACTACCCTCATTGCTACAACCAGCGTTATGGTCTTGATTAGTATGTCTGTGTTAAAACTTTAATGTATGGAATGTCAGTGGTATGTAGTGTATAGTATGGCTGTCTTATGTATGTCAGTGGTATGTAGTGTATAGTATGGCTGTGGTATGTATGTCAGTGGTATGTAGTGTATAGTATGGCTGTGGTATGTATGTCAGTGGTATGTATGTCAGTGGTATGTATGTCAGTGGTATGTATGTCAGTGGTATGTATGTCAGTGGTATGTAGTGTATAGTATGGCTGTGGTATGTATGTCAGTGGTATGTAGTGTATAGTATGGCTGTGGTATGTATGTCAGTGGTATGTATGTCAGTGGTATGTAGTGTATAGTATGGCTGTGGTATATATATTAGTGGTATGTATGTCAGTGGTATGCATGTCAGTGGTATTATGTCAGTGGTATGTATTGTATCGTATGGCTGTGGTATGTATGTCAGTGGTGTGAATGGAATATCAGTGGTACTATTTAGAGTAGTATGTCTGTATTATATGTATATCAATGGTATGCAGTGTAAAGTATGTATGTGGTATATATGTAAGTAGTGCATAGCATCTTAGTGACGGGAATTGAATAGCATAATAACAGTGCACTGATATATACAGTCTGAGAGCAGTGTAATGTATTTAACAAGAAAGGCATGTTCTTGTGGGCATAATGCCAATGGCATGCACTGTAAGGCATATCCTCTCATATTTTATTGTTTACGGGGGTAAGAGAAGGAACTAGTGAACAACGGTAGGTATCAATAAAATATCCAATAACAGTGACTGAGGGTTCATATATTTCAAACTCTTTTCGGAAGAATCGTTCCAATTTCTCCTGACAAACAAAACATGTGCAACACTTAAATGTGGAGAGCCTTCGCCAATCATTGGCTTTATCTGTGCAATACAGGGAATGCTACAGTTTATGGAGAAGGTGGTGTAAAACGTGAAGAGGTAGTTTGAGGGGATCAGTCCCTCAACCTCGAGACTAAATACTTCCAACTCCTTTTATAGGATGTAAATAAGTAAGATAGGTGTGCAACAGTCGGGTATCTTTATTCTTGAAACGTTTCGTCTGCTTTGCTTTGGGTCGTCTGACCGAGTCCTTCCTCTGGCTTACCCTTCCACCCTTTAAAAAATCAAGATTATTCCGCCAGGAGGAGTTTGCCTCTGGTGAGCCCTCACATGATTAAAACTACTTTATAAAGCTATGATATAGTAGATAAAGCTCTGTATTCACACCCCAAAAGACGTGTCGTGACGTGACTCTCCATCACCGCTGCGTCAAGAGACGTGTTCCATTGCCGAACATGTCACCTCCAGAACCGGTGGCTTGTATGGTAAAGCCTCGTTAATGGCTCCGGACAAGTGGTTGAGAGAAACGTGAGAAAACACTAAGACATATTTATTTAGAAAACGTTTCACTTTTGAGACCTGGATCGAGAGAAAAAGTATAAAATATCGACATGACGAAAGAAAATATAAAAGCGGAGCATAGTGTGTTTCTTTATTGACGACGTTTCGCACACACAGTGGGATTTATCAAATCTCCCTATGAAACCCATTGTATGGCCGAAACATCGTCAATAATAGCATTATTCTGCATAAAACATCATGGAACGGGTGTGTTAAACTCACAGGCCAGTGCGTTAACCTCTCGTTAACCAGTGCGTTAATCCAGATAGATGTATTTCTATACACCATAGGAAGGTTAGAATGGGCCACCACTGTGACCACAAATGCAGATTTTTTTACAGACAAATCCCACACCAGCGTGGTTGTGACGTGCTCTAGCTCAAGTCCCCTTCAAAAGCACCATCATGACTGACGAAATCGAAATAATATGGTCACAAAGAAATCAGTGAACGGGGTTTTTCTTTAAGTAAGATTTGTCAGGAAACAGGACTAGTCTTTCCTGACGCCAGTTATCTGACCGAGACCTTCCGCTGGCTTACCCCTCAACCCCTTTAAAAAATTAAGGTTATAACCATAGTGGAAGGAATCACAATAAAACGAGTGACTGTAAATATGAATAAAATACCACAGTAAAAATTGGAAATGAAGCTCTGAGCGCTTTCATGTGCTTACACACATCCTCAGAGGAAGCACATATCAAATGTGCTTTTCTTGCTTCCTATTTTAACTGAGGTATTTTTACTTATAAAACCACAGTATGCAAAAAAAAAAACATAGTATATAAAACCATAGTATATAAAAAAACATAGTATATAAAACTACAGTATATAAAAACTACAGATATAAAAACCATAGCATATAAACCACAGAATATAAAATCATAATATATTAAACCATAGCATATAAAACCATAGTATATAAAACCATAGAATATAAAACCATAGTATATAAAACCATAGTATATAAAACCATAGCATATAAAACCATAGCATATAAAACCATAGTATATAAAACCATAGTATATAAAACCATAGCATATAAAACTATAGCATATAAAGCCATCGCATATAAAACCATAGTATATAAAACCATAGAATATAAAACCATAGCATATAAAACCATAGCATATAAAGCCATAGTATATAAAACCATAGTATATAAAACCATAGTATATAAAACCATAGTATATAAAATCATAGCATATAAAACCATAGCATATAAAACCATAGTATATAAAACCCTAGCATATAAAACAGTATATAAAAGAGATGTTGGGAGTGTGTCTTAAGCAGCAGTGTAATCAGTCTGACATTCTCCAATCATTACCTGATTTAAGATCAAACTTCGTCCAGAATTAATAGACATCGCTTTGCCTCTATCTTCGGTATCGGCAAATTAAAACCACCGACGGTAATCACTTCCGCTCAATACACATTACCGCTGACTGATCACACAGTGTTACTCCAGTTTTAGATGACTGAACAGGAAGCCAGTAAATTGCGCTTAAAATTGCTGCATTGTCTGCATTTCCCTTTGTTGCAATAAAAATCTAGTCGCCATTTTTTCAGGAATTTTAGCTTTTTTTTTTTTTTTTACATCGGCTTTGCGTATCGGTCTCTCAGTCTTGATGGTAGGTGGTCAGTCCCTCAGCCTTGATGGAAGGTGGTCAGTCCCTCAGTTTAAAGTAGATGTAGTAAGACTAGACACTTTATACTGGAGGAAAAGTAAGGTGTAGCAGCTGGGAAAGACTTTGGCAAAGTCTGATTCCGTGTAGCGATTGTTCGTGAAAACTTACTCAGTATTTGACTTGTCTTTATTACTCTTGGTAGTACGTCTCTGTCCACACCTTCTTTATTATCTCTAACATGCAAAAATAAAGATGTAAACACCGAGTGTTGTGTTTCTCGTAGTGTACACGGATAGTGCTCTTTAATTCCTTTATTAGAGATTAAAGTATTCTTGAAACTTGGTTTTAAAGGTAAAATGCAGAGTTAATGATCATTGTTCAAATGAGAAAATTTTAAAACCTTTCTAAGCAAGGTTTAAAATCCTCTCAGCGACTTCTGGCTTATTGGCGTAAGCCAGTAAATCAACTGGCATAAGCCAGTAAGCCAGAATTTGCTGTCTTACTGGTACTGGAACGGCTTATCTTACGACAATGACTCATAACTCCATGAATTACCTCAATAATATACCCGGTAAAAACCTCCTTAATAACCCCAGTAATAACCTCAATAATAAATCAAGTAAAAAACTCAATAATAACTCCAGTAATAACTCCAATAATAATCTCATTAATAATCTCACTAATAACCTCATTAATAACCCCAGTAAAAACCTCAATATAAACCAAGTAAAAAACTACACATTAATGATCCCAGTAATGACTCCTTTAATAACCTCACTAATAACCTCATTAATAACCCCAGTACTTACTCCAGTAATAATCTCATTAATAACCCCACTAATAACTCTAATAATAACCTCATTAATAACCCCAGTAATAATTCCAATAATAACCTCATTATTAACCCAATAATAACTCCAGTAATAACCTCAGGTCAGCTGGTTTACCCTGAGAGATCTACTTAAAATAATCTTAATTAACTCAGCCTGGCTTTCCAAGGACAACTTCGTCAAAAAGAGAAAATAGCAATTGCTACAGCTACTGAAACTTGAGCCCAATATATATATATATATATATATATATATATATATATATATATATATATATATATATATATATATATATATATATATATCCTTATAAATAGGCAGTAAGTATGACTTTGGCTGTCACAGCTCCCGATTCTTGCGACTCTTACCTCAGAATAAGTTTTATCATGTTCTTGTAGAAATGACAATTATTATTATTATTATTATTATTATTATTGTTGTTGTTGTTGTTGTTGTTGTTGTTGCTGTTGCTGTTATTGTTGTTGTTATTATTATTATTATTATTATTATTATTATTATTATTATTATTATTATTATTATTATTATTATTATTATTATTATTATTATTATTATTATTATTATTATTATTACAAGTAATTTGTAGGCTATGATATATTTTCCTCCCTCAACTCATTACAAATCCCAGCTTTCTTTAAAGCATACTATTCACCCCTAGGTGTCTACTTATAGCTAGGTGAAGATGGGTAGCAGGTGTAAAGGGACTTGTCGATGCGTTTCGACCTGAGTGCGAATTGAACCCGTGTTCCTTTAACTGTTATTTTTTTTATATATTTTATTTAAAAGAACAAAATATGTACAAGTAGCATACATCCAATAAAATTATCTCACAACAATAAGGTAATAAAAAGAAAATACAATGTTATTCAATAATCCACTGGCGAAAAGTAAATATACACAGATTCTTTAGAAAGTATGAATACATATCATGAAAACACACACAAGGGAACCATTATAACATCATACATACAACAAAAGGTACAATTACACAATAAAATATGCTTCCCTAATAAATCTGATGTCACTCCCTGACACATATCCCCCCACCCCAGCAAATAATACCCCCCCTACCTAGCATGAAGCTCTCACACGAACATCAGTAAATAACTCTCACTATCGCCAAGTAAGGAAAATACATCAAAACGAATTAATTATAAGGAGTCAAAAAGTACTTGACAATCAGCAAAAACCATAAACCTAAACATTGCATTAAAATCACGATGCACAATAACCTCATATACAGAAGTTGCAATACAAAAATTCCTACAAACACATGGAAACCCCATAATGGTGTACTCAAACACGTAAATTAGATATGACATACAACTCATTTGATCCTAACACAATTACCAAAAATACTACACAAAAGGTCTTTATTACCCGTTTACAAAAACACATATCCTTCTCAAAGGTAAAAATACAAGGTCTTAATACATTGCACAAACCCAAAGACAAACATATGCCTCTCGGCTTGCCACACCGCCACATAAAAAAGAACAAAATTTCACAAAAGCATATGGTATAATACAACAGTGGCAAAAACCAGGACTACGTCACACAGTGTAAACCTGACAAGCATACATGGACAACTACTAAATATACACAAAATGCCAACGCAGAAAACCTGCAATGACATCCAACCTGCCCTCAGGAAAGTCCCCTTATGTCCCACTGTTGAAATATTCCAATAAAAAATAATTTATGTCACCGTCAACCCAAGTCAACCCAACTTCGGTTATTGAGTTGATGTCCGTCATGCAAAACTAGTCGTCAAGGTAACAACACCTGGTTTTTTTTCCATCTTAAATTTTCCTACTACTGTGTTAGTGGAAGGAGGTTCGAGCCTCTACTACTCCTTGCATTTACTGACCGGAAAATGCGATACAAAATCCTTTCTTAGATCTTAAAAAAACAATAAAAACTCCCAAATAAATTCACTTTCCATTCAACTTGTCTCAGTCGGCACAGCTTGTCACCTTCTGTCACCACCCGTCGCCTCCTGTCACCACCTGTCACCAGCTGCCACCATTCGTCACCATTCGTCACTGTCTGTCACTTCACAGTCTGAAACTACGACTTTTGTATATAAAAATAAAGGCAAATGTTTGAGTGTAAACTCTTCATAAAAATGTGAAGAGAATGTGGAGGTGTTACTAGGAGTCAGGTGAAGGGTCAGGTGAAGGGTCAGGTGAAGGGTCAGATGAAGGGTCAGGTGAAGGGTAAGATGAAGGGTCAGGTGAAGGGTCAGGTGAAGGGTCAGGTGAAGGGTCAAGTTAAGGGTCAGGTGAAGGGTCAGTTGAAGGGTCAGGTGAAGGGTCAGATGAAGGGTCAGGTGAAGGGTTAGGTGAAGGGTCTGGTGAAAGGTCAGGTGAATGGGTCAGGTGAAAGGTCAGGTGAAAGGTCAGGTAAATGGGTCAGGTGAGGGGTCAGGTGTGGGGTCAGGTGAAGGGTCAGGTGAAGGGTTAGGTGAAGGGTCAGGTGAAAGGTCAGGTGAATGGGTCAGGTGAAAGGTCAGGTAAATGGGTCAGGTGAGGGGTCAGGTGAAGGGTCAGGTGAGGGGTCAGGTGAAGGGTTAGGTGAGTGGTCAGGTGAAGGGTCAGGTGAAAGGTCAGGTGAATGGGTCAGGTGAGGGGTCAGGTAAGGGGTCTGGTGAGGGGTCAAGCAAGGGGTCAGACAAGGGGTCAGGTAAGGGGTCAAGCAAGGGAGGTCAGGTGACAAGTAGGGAACTGAGAAACCAGAGGTAAATAAAACATAATACTATCGCTGGAACGCTTCTCGACTAACCCTCAACACTGTTTAACCCAGACATTTCAACCCATTCTGCACCACTTATTCAACTTAATAATGAACCGGAAGAAACCAAGACGTCGCATAGTTTTACACTAAAAAAAAAACCCACAGTTAAACGTACCAAAGTAGAGGAGAATTTCCCAGGCCGCTGTGACAGCATTTGACATCCATCGCAAGCACACATAAAGCCACTTTTTACCCTGGTGCGGACGTGTAGGAGCGTGCAAGTGGTGGAGGCACACTTAAGAGAGCAGTGTACCTCGTCTGCGTTCACGTTTACCAGAGTTACTGGACCATCTCGCTGTTTCATGTGCCGGACACACAGGTTAATGACGACATGCACGGGGACATTTGAAGGAACATGGAAACTCATGTGTAGCATCGTTGTCTCGACCCCCTACTAGCACAACTAGGCGATTACACACATACACACACACACACACACACACACACACACACACAAACACACACACACGATCCATACCTACATAGTTTTAAGAAGAGGTGCAATAGGGCTCTTGTAGCAGAGAATAGACCTAGTAACGACTAGCGAAGAGGCGGGGTCCAGGAGCTATGAATCGACCCCTGCAGCCACAATTAGCTGAATACGCACACACGAGGAGGTTGGAGGTCACGTAAAGGTCGTGCCTGATATGTGGCGTGATTGTTAAATAGAGAATACTGAATGAAATGATAAGAAAATGAGTTGATAGGAAAGGCAGTATACACAGAGAAATCAAAATGGGTTACCGAGGTACAGTGATCATGCTGGAGGGGCCATAGCGAGATAGGTTAATTGAAAGTGTGTATAAGTATGTGGTGGATGGAACGAGGGCCAGCAAGCCTTGGAAGGTGTGTTAGAAAAGTGGGAGTGAAATAGGTTCAGAGAGGGAAGGTAGTGTAATGGTGCCACGACTCTTCAAGACTTGATAACCTAATCCACACACAGAACAGCAGCAGCAGCAGCAGCATCGCTGTATGACCCTTGTGGGTTTAGCGCTTAGTTATGACTATGATAATAATAGTAATATAACAGAAGAGAAGTTCACCATCGAATGATTTAATAATAGTGAATATACGGACTGACTAAATAGCCTCACACCTGTGGGTTATTAGCCTTAATCACTGAATATTATTACTAAAATTTTACTAATTAACTCCAAGAGTTCTACTACCATCTCAGTCACGGTACAGAAAAACAAAAGTGCAACACATGTTTCAGTACCTCTAATTAATACAATGATCATACATTTTAAAATAACTCCGATGGAAAGCAATGACAGATTATATAAATTATTTTTGCGTTACTGCATAATAATAATAATAAGAAAATTATATATATATAATTTTGAATATATATATATATATATATATATATATATATATTCAAACCATCAATTATGAACCAAGTTAAAGTTGGAGTGACTAAATGTTAATAATTTAACCAGGAAAAATAGAA